>CAEGAF010186236.1:0-39880 GCA_903067075.1 Micropoecilia bifurca | reverse complement strand
CCCCCGCGACCCGACTCCGGATAAGCGGAAGAAAATGGATGGATGGATGGATGGATGGATGGATGGATGGATGGATGGATGGATGGATGGATACATTTTTAAAGAATTTTTACCAAATTTATGTGACCTTCAACAGTGTCAGAGCAAACAATTAGAGCGCTGTTCAAAGTTGAGAATTGGCCTTTAAAAGCAAGACCATAAATAACTTGTGAAGTCGTAACGAGCAAGACAACAAGAGCTATTATCAATTATTTCCCATCAAAAACAGTGAATCCTTACACTTGATGAAGGGAATGCTGCTCCATTATGAAGACACAATTTGTGAATAATCTTTATAAAACTCTAAAAACATTGAGGATTATCACAGAATGGCATAAAATAGACTTATTTACATACCGGTGCCATTCATCTGGAAATTATTTTTCTGTTAATAAATAAGTAGCTGTTTTCTACTTTTATGAACTTCAAGAAAATTTGTGTAAATGCTATTCTTTTTGTTGAATTTATGAATAGATTTTATGAAATGCTCAGCAACTTTCAAACGTTGTTGCAGCATTGTTCACATCACTACTTCAGCGACAGAAAAAAAACAGTTGCATCTCTTTATATTTAGTACAACACAGCCAGCAGCGTAGCAGACACACAGCTTAACATCTACAATTAGCATGGGAGGTGATTATTCTTATTGTATGTGAGGAAATTAAAATGAGCCGCAGGTCATAGCCATTGATTTGCTGGGAGAGAGTCTCAGCAGTGCAAGAAGCACAAAGGAGCAGAGAAGGAGGAGGTGGAAAAAAAGCAGAAAGATGCAAAATGCTGGAGTACAAGTCAACTTCCTAAGGCTAAATCCGTCTTCTCTTACCAACAGGTGGACCTCCATACTCTAAAGGTCCTCACAGGGATCGCCACTCAGGGCGCCATCTCAAAGGAAACTAAGAATAATTATTACGTTTCCTCCTTCAAGCTGGAAGTGAGCACTAATGGAGAAGACTGGATGATCTACAGGCACGGCAAGAATCACAAGGTGAGCAGAACACCTGGTTACAACTGGAAAACATGTGTGATTGTGTACTTCATCGGCTATTTTTCACATATTGTAACATTACAAGCACAATAATGTATTCTGCATAGATTTTACATGACAGGAAGCCGTTAAGTAAAATCCAGTGCATCCAATCACATTCAGAAGCCACCTAATTGCTAAATTCAAAGTCTGTGCAGTTTATTTCTACTGGAAAAACAGTAGAAATAAACTGCTCAGTGGTTTGTTTGAGAATATTTACAAAAAGCCGGACTAATGAACACACCAAACAGGCCGTGGATGAAGTTGGGCAGAAGTTGAAAGCAGGGCTTACAATGAAACATCCAAAGTATTTTACTAAAGAGTGGCAAGAAAAAGGCATTGTTGCAAAAAAATAAAATCTTGGACTAGTCAAAGTTCAGACCCACGTCCAACTTAGAATCTGTTGTAAGACTTGACAACTGATATAAATCCTATCGTACTGAGCTTGCTTTTGGCAAAATCTATGTCTAAACACGTGAACAGCTGGTAAACACATTATCTCAAATGGCCTGCAGTTGTGACTACAAAAGGTTGTTCTAAAAAGTACTGAATCAGGAATAGAAAAACTATTTCACACTGTTTAGAATTTTACTTTTAAAATGTTTTGCATCATTTGTCCTTTTCCTTCCACTTTACAGTGGAATGCAGATGCCTTGCATCACTTGCAAGGCGCCACACGCAGCTGTAATTGACCACAAACCAAATTTTTTAACCAGTGTCTCCAATTAAACTGTTCAACTGGCATTCAGCTGGAGCCCTTTAAAGGTTTACAGCCAAGTCTAAAAGAGAGAACCGGTATCTCCAAGCCTGAAGCTGACTCAACTGTAAATACATTTATACTTTCTTCATTCTGTTTTTCACATCACATCTGTTTCGTGTTACTTTCTGGTCAGAGCCCTGCAGAATGGAAACATGGCTGAGCAGGTCCCCGAGTTGTTTCTGCCAGAGGTGTAAAATCATGATATATCTTCAGTGAGCATGCTGCAGTTTTGCGGTTTCAAGGTAGAAACAAACCAGGCAGCTTTTTGGGTCTTAATGGGTAAAAACGTAATCCAATTAGAAGAGTAGCTCAGTGGCTGTGGTTGTTTTTCTTTCCATTGCAGCCAT
This sequence comes from Micropoecilia bifurca, assembly GCA_903067075.1. Lineage (NCBI taxonomy): Eukaryota > Metazoa > Chordata > Actinopteri > Cyprinodontiformes > Poeciliidae > Micropoecilia > Micropoecilia bifurca. The sequence goes on along the minus strand of CAEGAF010186236.1, from coordinate 37,710 downwards.
TCTTCCCCATGTCTGTGGTCACACTGTGGTCTATCGCCACGTCTAGCCTTGTGCTGTAAACGCTTATTCCTTAACGAACGCTAATGAATGCACATACTAGCAGATGCATGTGTTTTGCTTAGTGTGACCATCTGGGGTCTCTTTGTGGACTAAAGATCCCATAAGACTCCCAGAGAAATGATAGATGGATAAAACAGTGAAGGAAATGAAACATATGGGAATGACTGAGTGAAAAGGACCTAAAGAAATTCAGTCTCCTGCTAATGTGTTCAGCAGCTTTAAACATGAACAGAAGTTTCCACCTTTTATCATCTTAATAAACATGAACATTTGCATGTTTTTTAGTGCAATTTGGATTTACAGAAACTGTTATGTAGTTTTAATGTATTTCATTCAGCAACTGCAGTTTAATGGCATGATGACACCATGAAACAATAGAAATAATAAAAAAAAAATCAAACATGCAAAACAGATTAATGACCAGTGCTCCCAGATTAGTCGCTGGTGTTACCACCCATAATCCTCTTTGATTCCCCAATAACCCTAGAAAGGCACTTTAAGCTGAATAACAACAGATACACAGAATGGGACAAGTGTGTGTGTGTGTGTGTGTATGTGAGAATGTGTCTAGAATAAATCAACTCCAGCTTGTGGTGGAAAACATTTGGTACTGGTAAGGATGTGTTAACCCTTTGTGCTCCCTGGTGGATACTGCCGTTAAGATGATCAGGATTTTCAGTCACTTCACTAAAAGTAGGTCTTAGAATCATTATCTCATTGTGAAAGAATGGAGGAAAAGCAAATATTTAGAATTACAGAACTGTTTGCAGATTTGATTTAAACTTAATTACCAGTTTGTGTAACAAGTTGGCCATTTATCACTAAAAGCAAATTGAAATGTATGTCAAAGAGTTTGAATCTTTCTAAATCATGGGCCTGAACTGACTTCATATTTGTGCGAGTTACATTATTTGTTTTCTGATGTGCGTTGAGATATTTATGGTAAGCTATGCTACATTTATAAGTTGAGTGAATGTCAACCAATTCACTGCTTGTCCTCTGTGAAAATTACTTAACTAGCCTTTGCAACTGTTCTGCATCCTCGTTTTTTAGTAATTTTGTTTGCAAATGTTCAGACTCTTTGTTTTTGTAATGATGTATTTATCTATCAGTGTTTTTGTTAAACTTTTTATCTTCTCTCTTTCCCTGTTTCTCCTAAAATCTCTTCATTCATCTTTACATTTGTTTCATATCCGTCTTCTCCTTTTTGTTGCGCCTTCTCCATTTCTCTCTCCTCCCATCCGTCAGCGCGCCATATTTTATGCTTTCTTCCGCTGCTTTGTGTCTGAGAAAATCATCAACGATTGCTGTTCAACTATGCTGATTCTCAGAGGTGTTCTGAAATAACTAGTAAAAGTAAAACTATTCAATAAATGGGAGACACAATGATTAAAAGTTTCTAAATAAAGCTATTAAATGTGCATTAACTGTGCAATTTTCCTTGTAAATGCAATACTTACAGAAATTAAACACGCATACTGATAGATGGGTGCGTTTTCAACCTCATTTTTCTTGCATGTTAACATTTGTCTCAGATGAGTGGCCCTTAATAAACCATCCACTTCACTCCAGTCAGTCACTTAAACATCTGGGAGGCAGCCCATAGGGGTGGTGCTGCTGTCACGCAACATCCTGATGATTTGTGTGATATTTAATGGTTTTGATAATGTTGTTTAATGCCTGTTTTGAACCAAAAGGGACTCAAACTGACTTTAACCTGAAAGAAAAAGACATATTTCATAGTTCAGACATATTTTGCCCATATTTGGAAATGCTGTACAGTCAGGAAAAGCACAGATCGTCAGAGAACAAATAATTGAAAATTAAGTTAGAAATGTTGGCTAAAATACATAACATTTATTAAAAATAGTAAATATTTTTATATATTTATAGTATTTTTACCCAAAGACCTATGACAACATAAAATAACAAAGGTGCAGGACTAAAAATGCTGAAAAACATAACCAACATTTCAAGGCTGCTACATCAATTTTTACAACACCATTGTGGAGGTATTGGTGGGTAAAATGGAAAACATGTCTGACTACCTAGGACAGCACGACCCTGGGGGTAAAGCAAATCTCCAAAATTACACAAAAAAAGGAAAACATTTCTTATGGGTTTTTTTGGGGTTTTTTTGCACATCTCTTGTGTACATTGTACAGTGCAAATTTTTTTTGATGTACAACAAAAGTAGTACATTTGAGGTCTGGTGTTTGATTTGCACCAAACAAAAAAGACAAACTCATACGGGTCCAACCTGAGCTGGGTAATACTGAACACAAAGTCTTGAAAACAATTTTAAGAAGAAACTGGTTCTGAATGCAGTATTGCTCTTAGTTGCTTTAACAAAAAACAAGGTTACTAAAACATTTATATTTTTTACTTTTTATGTATTTACACTATTTCTTTATGGTCGGTGCAATTGGTAGCACTGTTGCCTTGCAGCAAGACAGCTGTGGGTCCGAATCCTGACCTGGCATCTTTCTTCAAGGAGTTTTCATGTTCTCCCTTTGCAGACTATCTGCATCTGGCTTCCTCCCACAGTCCACACACATAACGTTTTGGTAAACTGGTTTCTCTAAATTGCCATCAGATGTGAGTGTGTGGATAGTTGTCTGCGTGTTTCTGGAGAGAGTAGCATTCATTGTTTTAAGAATAATCAGAAGTCCTTAATATAATGAAACAGAAAAGCAGTCAGATCTGGCTATTGCATTTTGTTCACGTGATAAAAACGTGATAGATAAAGTCTTACTCTGAGACATTTAGCTCAGAGTAAGAGCTATATGTCTTAAAAACGCTGAGACTTTCTGCTGATTTTCTTTTTAATAAATGTTAAAGCAATCCAGTTGCAATCATGTAGTCCTCAGAAATGCTGGCAGACTCCTCTGTGGTCATTGCACCACTGGAATCAAGCCAAGTCGTATAAAAAAAGGAAAAACTTTATCCAAGAGGAACAAAGATGGATGAAGGAATGCAACACGAGAAAGGAGCAAGAGGTACTTTGAAATGAAAAACATGAGCAATATTTAGAAAACAGAAAGTGCAAAATGTTAGGTTGTCAAGCATTAAACTGATAGAAAGAATGAGCTGTGAAGGGGGCAGAAGAGAGCTGGAAGCCAGAGGGAGAAAAACGAGGTTCAGAGGGGAAGAGGTGAGTGAAGGGAACAGGCTGACAGCGGGAAGAAGTGTTCATAAGGGAATCACAGAGCAAAAGAGAGAGAGATGGATGGATGAATTGAGGCAAGAAGGAGAGCGGGAATAATGAGAATAGCAGACAGGGGTGTTGACCACAAATCCCTCTGGATAAATTGGAGGTCTCAGCAACACAGCCTGGAAGCATGTCAGGAGGAGGAAAGAAAATAAAACGACGGAGTGAAGGGAGGAAGGTTGGGAGGTGAGGGAGAAGCAGAAAGAAGTGGAGAGATGAATCAGTGACAAATGAAGACAGAAAAGCTGAGACCAGAAGAGAGAAACAAGACAAAGGGAGATATTACAAAGGTGCCAACAGTAATTTTGTCTTGGAGACTTGTCACACACACGCGCGCGCACACACACACACCTGGATGTAGCTGTCACAGAGAGGTAACCTCCCTGAAGTCCCTGAAGTGCATATTTGTCCTGGTGTGAGGAAATGGGAGGAGATGTAGGAGGCATTTTACTATTTTATAACTTGATGCACGCACACACACACACACACACACACACACACACACACACACACACACACACACACACACACACACACACACACACACATTCACCTGTACTTCAGTATAACATCCATTTCCCTCCTAGTTTCCTCCACTTAATGTAATTAGTCTCCAAAATACAATTAAATACCTTGAATATACAATACCTTGCAGGTCTTCAAACCCCTTAATTTTATTTATGTTTTGTCTCATAGTTCAAGGTTTTTTTTACTCTGATTTTATAAAGTTTGAATAAATATGTGAGTTTTCAGATTTATTAAATAAAAATTAAACAATGAGCAAAATTTGTGTATCTTGTAGCGATACTTTGTCCTCACACCTATATGTCTTTCGGTGTATGTTTGTAAGCTTTGCACAAAAAAATTGAATTTTTTGCCCATTTATCTTTGAAAAACTGCTTCTGTTGAGTATCTGTGACCAGCAAATTCTCCATTAGATTTAGGTCCATTTGAAACATGACATGAGCCATTCGTAAGCACAACATTTTGCCTGTAGGTTGGAAAAGACTATTTTATTCTTATCCGACTAAAACACCTTCTTCCACATGTTTACAGTTTGTCGTAAAAATCTGCCTTGTAAGGCTTTCTTTAAACTATTTATTTGTTTTTTTTCCATTCTTACATAAAGACCAGGCTGAGATGTGAACCATAGTTTTCCAAATATTGTTGTAGTTTTGCCATTGTGCCATGCTTTCACATTTTGAATGATGAATAGAACATTTCTAAGATTTTATAATCTAGCCTGCCTTTCTCTCTGACCTGTCATCTGTTTCCTATGTTTTCAAGATTTTGTTTGCACCGATTGTACCAATTTGTTTTGGTACAACGTCAATGTTCAATATGCAAGGCTTGGTAGGTCAGCGTCTGCTTACCTTCCTGGTGTCATCTTACCTCGTCCCTTTCTGCAAAACGTGGATGCTTAGCAAATGCAGACAGATGTGCACAGGCAGTTAACAACCTGAGCCGAGTCACAGGTGTAGTTCATCAGCTAATTGTTGCAGATGCCTTCTAGGAAGAAACTCTTAAAAGTGAATTTAGGAGTTAAGACCCCCAGGGATGCTCCATATCCTATTACATCTCCTCTCTGTGGATTCTAACTCTAACCTGGGAGCTAGCACAGAAAAAACTGTTTTCTTTAGTGAGCAACATCTGTAGTAAAACTCACAGCAGTGTAACATATGACATATGCAACTGGATTTCCTTAAGTTTCGCAACAAATTTTGCAGAATCTAATATTGCTTACTTTTTGACATTAAAGTTCAGTTCAAATTGTGAGACATATTAGAACTCTTTTGGGTCCCATTTTTTCCCCCTGTGTGCATTAAATTCATTTACAAAATCAACATTTTATTATCCCCTTTGAGGCCCAATTAATAGTTAATTGCTTTCCCATATTGGTCCCATAGAAATATGTTGTTGTCTGGTTTCTCTTTACTCATTGATTTTCTGTCCTGATACACTTATTATTATATGTAACAAATAGTTCTGTCCTGATACACTTATTATTATATGTAACAAATATTTTAAAAATAATAATTGTTGCAGTAAATCTCCATGAATCCTTGCATTTAAGCTGATTAGCAGCTGCTGATTTGAACAATCCTGAGCTATCCAATGTTTCTCCAGTTATTTGTTGAAGCCTCTTTTATTGTTGCTTTCCCATGCCATGCTGTCATTAGCTAGTTTGAGTCTTTGGTTTACTCCACTTTCTCATGCTTGTTTTCCTGGTGTTGATGGTCCCGTCCCAACATCATTTTAGTAGTGTAGTAAAGGTAAGTTAGGGTGGAGGGTCTGTGCCAGTAGTGGGCAATTACCCAACTCCAACTTTCACTGCTGGTTCCATTCATCTAATTCCAGATGCACAATTTGGTTTACGTGTTTTTTAATATGCCATGTTCAATAGTACACAGTGTTACTGCGGCTCTAAGCTTCAGCAATGGCCCTACCCTCAATCAGTTGGTTATTTTTAAGACCTGAGAACTAACCAGTTTAAAGAAACTCTATCAGTTCTGCCAAGAACATCTTCTAAAGGTTTGTGTAACCTTTACACAAGGCACATTGTGCCATTTATAACACAATCAAGTAACTATGTTACCTTCAATTGTTATAAAATGCTTTATCAAAAATGACCGAAGAGAAATTTGACTTCACAAGTTTATTTCTTAAAATTGTCCTTCTGTCTCTTTAAGAAGCTGCTGCTCTTTCTGACACGCCGCCTTCAGCATGTCATAACAACACTCCTCCTCCGTTATGCCACTTACAACCGTTCTTAGGAGCATTGGACTGAGGAGTAGTTTGTCCCAGTTGCTGCTGCTGCTGCCACTAGTCTGAAGGAGTCTTATAAAAACATGTTGGCCTTTGTGAGAGCAAGCGTTTAGTCACCTCAAATGGCAGCCATGGGAAACTCAAGGATTTTTCAAGCACACATTAATCAAAGCTACACTCCAGCTATGTTTTTTTTGTGAGGGAATAACATTATAAAAAGATATCAATTGCAAAAATGACAATTTTACAAATTACTGCCTGTTTAAACATGCAGCCAGTGGTTGAGGTGCAACTCTCATTATAGTGGAGATATATGTATACATGTGAGTATGTGTAAGAGCGTGTGTATTTTTGCTCCCATGGAAGTTGGATAAAAAGGCTGTTATCTCAGAGTAAGTGGTATTAGATGAAACAGAGTTGCAGCTTTGCTCGCAACTCTGTTTGATGACCCTGAACACAACAAATAATTTAGAAAAAAGGGACTTCAGAATCTTGTCAAAGCGAAGCGTGTATACAGCACTTAGGCGCCCGTCACGCTCCCTGATACGCCACACTTCACTTGAAAGTTGAGAGCCGGTAAAGGACAGCAACAAGGATAGACTTCCACATGAACATGCAAGTGCACAATGGCTCAATACAGTATGTAAGTGTGTGAGTATGTGTACATGTGCTGAGGAAATGTTTCTTTGTGCACCAAGGGAAATCAGAAAGCACCCAGCAGCTCTAAACTCCTCAGAGTGAGACTTCATAATTACACTTTTACACATCGACACACAAACCGACACACACTCTCACATTTGTAATTACAGCCTGTACCACAATCCCATTAATTCTTGTATGGCCTTTAGGCGATTTTCCATCATTTAGGTGGTCACGGTTTCCGGTATGAAGGCCTTTGTAGGGACATGAGGTCACAGGGGGCGATTTTGCAGCATTCAGCCACTGGGTCACGGGTTCAGTACCCAGCTGGCCCAGTGGCTCCATTCCAGTCAGAGACTCCCTTCATCCATGTCTTGCTTTCTCCCCCCCAATGGGTCCCATTGTGTAACTGATGGAGAGCAGGAGGAAAATAATAACTTTGGAACACAGAGACACACATATACACCTAAAAACAAAACACCTATAAATGTGTAACCAAGCAAGTAATTAAATGCCCTTTGGCTCAGTTAAATAAAGCTCACCTTTCTCTGTAATAACCACATTAAGCGGAATCATCAGCTCAATTGAACAGCATCTTTTAAGATCAGTCAAACGCCTTGCATGTTTTTGCATTTTTGTCACGTTACAACCACAAACTTACAAGGGTTTTGTTTGGATTCTCTATGATATACCAACCCAAAACTGAAATGGAAAAAACTATTGACAGTTTTAGCATTTTTTGCAAATAAAAATAAAACTGTGGAATGCTTTTTTCCTATGTGCAACCAGCATTATTATAGCAGTAAAGAGAGTCCACCTGTGTGGTGTTTAATTGATAACATAGCAGCTATTTTACATCAAACTCACCAATTTGGTGAGCAAACAGAAGAAAGCCATTGTTAAAAGAAAGTAAGTTTTCCACAAGGGGACACATAAATATAGTAAATGTAGGAAGAGCCATTTTGGAAGAACGGTCCAATTCCAATCTTTTCATCCCCCACCAAAAAAGTCTGATTTCTGCCCCTTCCAGATGAAGAACACATATCCAATAGTTAATGGTCATGTTGCATTTAATTGGACTTTTGTCTCTGATATGAGACATGATAATAATTCTGCACCAGAAGAAGCCAAATGCAATAAATCTGGACATAAACAATGACTGATAATTCTAATTATGAACTTATGAAAGTAGTCTGTTCACTGAAGCCCATCACATCACAATCCAACCTCTTCTGACTCTGACCACACATCCAAACAGACTTCACTACGGAAGTTGCATTCAATGTTTCACAAAAAGCCATCATTATTAGTTGTTCTTTCATTTTATTAGCTTCCTTTGTGTTGATATGATCTTGTGACAATTCTGTTGGCTGTCATTGCTCCATAAACTTTAAAACTGACCCATAAAGTTCTCCATCTATGTGAACAGTTTGGGGCTGTTGATCATTCGCACAGAAGTCTGATTGTAATTGCATTTGACTATTTGTATAAACTACTACCCTAAAAATTCAGATTTCAGCAAAAATTCAGAACTAAACATCAAGACCTGTGGTGAGAAAGTAGCCATCGATCACAGCCAGTGGTGGAGAAAGTACTAAAAAAATTTACTTAAGTAAAAGTACAAATCTAATCCCTGATACAGTATCATTAAGTGAACCTATCATATTTCATTTTAATACATTAGAAATGTGCCATTTTAATGAACAATGCCACAGATAAAGCATGTTTTTATGATGTTTACTCTCTGTAACATAGACTTAGATATGTGATTCTATGCATCATAATTTCAGGGATGGAAACATCTTGTCTCCTGTCCTAACAGCATGAACATCACTTTTTTTGCCACTAGTGGAATTTATTTTTAAAGAAATCCAACAGAAAGTTGATGGAAAGAAGTGGGTGGGGGAGGACATGGAAACGATGAGCCACTTAGCAGAGTTGTAGACAAGACCATCTACCCAAGACCAAGTCAAGACCATCACCCCACGCTACGTGACAAAAAAAATTACATTTTACCTATCAAAATTGCTTCTCAAATTGATCTTAAAGATCCACATTCCTATAAAACACCTAGATATTAAATACTTAGAGCTTAAATAAATTTAATCAGTAAACATCCGTCCAGAAGAATCGGATTGTTCCTGAATGTCATATCAATGCAGACTTTGGTCACAGCGTTGTCCCATATTTGCGACACCTCGGTCAAAACCTCCACACAATAATTCAGTGCATGAGTGACAACTTCGCAGATGGAACATGTGTCTCTGTACAGCTAGCTTTGCTAGCAACACGTCCACATAGCTTACCTTTCTTTAATCTTTTCTTCCAAGTGGCGCTAAAAGTTGGAGAACGTCCCACCGTCTGTGAAACGAAGCACTGCTGATTTTACATGTCGCCATATCTTATGATTCACGCAGCTATTATATTACTGATGATTAGACAGACATCTTCTCCCGCTCAGAGGAGGGGGAGGCTATGGGTGACAACAGACACGTAAGTCACGTTATTGAATGGATTTTACGGCGCCACCTTAAGTCCCTGAACTTCACATTTTCACAGAAAAAAAGAGCAATGCGACTTGGATCTAATGAGTAACGTGGCAGTTTTGTAGAAATGTAGAAACTACAGATACTGTAAAATGTAGAACTTTTACTCCACTTCTCAACTTTTACTTTTACCATTATTAAATCTACTTAAGTAAAGTACACAAAAATTGTACTTAAGTACAGTAACGAAGTGATGATTGATCCACATGAGGAAAAGCCTAAATCAAGCTGCAGGCCACACTCTTCAGATTTTCACTATTCGAGAGTTAAAAACATGTGTCTGATAGTTTATCATAAACATTCCCTGTAAAATATGCCAAAGTTTGTGTAATGTGGCAAAATGGGAAATGGTTCAATGGATTTGAATACTTTGCAAAAGCAGTGTGACATTGCAAAGAAGAGGCTTTCTTTTCCGCTTAAATTTACAGTAGTAAATCATCTAAGCGTGGTGGGAGATGGAGTTGTCAAAGAGACAGACAGAGCGGAGGGCAGGAAAGCAGAAGCCCAGCTGTGTTTTCCAGCAGAGATGGCTGCCAGAGAGAGAGAGAGAAGGAGAGAGGGGGAAGACTTGACACTTTGTCAGATCGACAGAGATATGAAGTCGAGATGTCAAGAGACAAAAAAGGGGGCTTCTGGTCATGTGCACTTGCATTCAATTTCCTTTTTATCTGTATATGTGCACAGTTTCAGAGGAAATCGTTTTCAGCATGTTTTTCTGTGCGCTGGGACTCCGAGGGCAGCATGTAAGGAAAGGGAAACGGTCTGTGTGTGTGAGCAGCGACCATTGTGTCTGGATGCAGCGCAGCAGTGTGTGTTTGTGCACTGAAGGGTGACGGAGGGCGTTTATCTCTGCACTGTGTGTGTGAGGATTTAAAGATGTTTTCCTGCGTGTGTGTGGTTGAGTCAAGAGGACGTGAGAAGAGGCTTCCTCTCCACATACTTACATCTTTGATTTATCACACACTGCTTGCCCTTAGACTGTGCACAGGAGTGTGGAAGTAAACCTTTGAGCTCAATCCTCCCTTTGTCAACAGACTCCATTCATTTTATGTATTTACTATACAGAGTGTGTTTCATAAAGGGAAATGAAACGCTGTAACTCATGTAAAATCATGTTTTCTTTAGCTCTGCAATTTTCTTTTGTTGGGCTCTGATCTCATGGCTCTCACTTTCATATTAACTCATGAGAACTATATTGGTGTTATGCTGCCAAGCTTGAAAAAAAGAGCAAATAATTCTGGTCCCAAAGACGGTGAACTTTCACAAAGGGTCACAGATTTTTCTTTGTTAGCACTCATTGCAGTCCTGAATATTAACGATTTGTGGATTGCTGGTAATATTTTAGGATATGAAAACACAGCAATGTTCTAAAGAACACAGTTACATGCCTAAGGCAAAGTGCAATAAAATGAAAACATCATCATTCAAAATGTAAATACATAAATATGTAATGTGGTTCAGCTGCCGTATTCAAGCCTCCACAGTCTCCAGATGTTCGCAGCCAACTGTACAAAAGCTAAGATTTTTTGAATGTATGTACTATGTATGTATGTACGGTATGTATGTATGTATGTATGTATGGATGGATGGATGGATGGATGGATGGATGGATGACATAAATTACTAATGACTCAGATCTCTAAAATCTCAAAACTGAACTTCCATGTCCTGTTAAACCCAAATTAATTCATGCTCCTAGCAATTTCAGATTTTTATTTGTTTTCATTCAATCGAAAAGTTTCCTCTGACATCAGATGAGACGAGCTCTTCTTAAAAAATTATAAAATAATGTAAATGAGTTATCAGTTAACAATATTATAAACTGAACCAATGCCACATTATTTGCCATCTATGTTTAGGAAACATCCACAAACATGTAGTAGAAATGAAATGTAACATACAGACACTCCCCTTCAGTGGCTTTGATCGAACTAATCAATCCTGGACCCTAAACCTCAGTGGAAATGAAGAAGATTCAGTCGGGGAATAATCTTTCAGCTTGCTTGAAAAAAGTCCCAGGAGATTAAAGTTGTCTCTGCTTTTGCTTGAAATATGACTCAGGCCACTCCCTCATCCCCACCCCTTTCCTAATTAAAACAACTCCCAATTAAGAAGTGCAGTCATAAACTGGAAATGAGACTCCAAGAACTATCGCGATAACACAGGATTTTGCTTTATCAGTATTGATATTAACTTGTTTGTAATCTTCTGTCCAAACAGGTTTTCCATGCCAACACAGACGCCACAGATGTGGTTCTTAACCGGATCCCTCAGCCGGTCCTGACACGCTTCGTTCGAATCAGACCTCAGACTTGGAAGAATGGCATTGCACTGCGGTTCGAGCTCTACGGCTGTCAGATTACAGGTAATGCACGACTGCATGTCTGTTGTAGTAATTCTGCCATGTCAGTTGAAATGACTCAAATGCTAATCAAATGTCACATTACTGAACCAGTAACAACATTACATAAGCGCGTGCTATGCTATGCTATGCAGATGCTGCCTGCAACAATGATGGTCTACTTAACTCTAAATTTGAAATTTGTCTCTGCAGGTTTGGAATAGTTTATATGTTTAGATTTTAAATAAATCTTTAATTTGCCATATTGATTGACTTTTTGCTGAACTCGTTGATGGTTTTGGTTTTGAGTTTCTGACTGAGAACAAGCAATGCACTGTGAGATCAAGAAAGCTCCACATCATTGCTTTTTTTTGGTCCCCTCCATCCATCCATCCATTTTCTTACACCCTTTATCCCTTGGTCCCTCGACTCTTAAATCAGAGACATAAACTTGACACATTGTATCGTTTAATCATTAAACAAATATAATTATTATTTTTTGAATATTTTCAATGGATCATAGGAACAGAACTGCGCTTTTAAATAGACCACTCATTCTAAACTTTTATAGTCTTTGACAGATTTCTATATCGGAAGCCAATATTTCATGATTTTAGGAAAATCCAGATAATAAAATCCAGCTAGATGAGGGTTTTATGTTCAAACGTCTTGAGTCTCATAAAAACTAATATGAAAAAAAAATCATTTAAAGTCTGAATAAGAAATAAAAATGTGTTATAACCCTCGGGTTATTCTTTGTCCACTAAGCCACAATCACAGACTGTGCTTGCAGCACTGAAAGATGGTCGGCCAATGATTAAAAAAGAGAGACAGTGACACCATGACAAAAAGTAAGTTACTATTTCAAAAAACATCAGCACACAATTGTCCTAATTATTTTCAACACAAAGTTAGTATATGTACTGATTCATGAGATGCTTATGCTTTACACTGCAAAAACACAAAATCTGGTGTATTTGTTCTAGTTTTTAGTCCAGATATCTTAGTACACTTGAAATAAAACTATCTTACAAGAAAGACATAGGAGCTTGTGATAAATAAATTATCTCTTAATATTGATACATGTAAATTCTAGTTCGAGTAGCAGATAATTGTCTTGTTATAAGTGAAAAACAAAACCCGCTACTGGAAATAGTTATTTTATATAAAACACGCTTGTACATGTTAGATTTTTCTGTGAGATTCGTGTAAAAACACATGAGTCACAGTTTGGGTGAGAGGGTTTGGTCAGAGCAGAAATACCTTTCCCCAAAAGCATTTCCTGAGAGAGAACGGGTAAAAATGGAAGAAATGTCCCTTTCTTCTCATGAGTGTACACTAATGAAAATTCAGTTCATACTTTTATCTCTTTTTCTCTTCCACAACACACCCACTCTTGTGCACTCACACTCTTGCCCTCGCTCTTTCATATCCATATCCCCCTTCTCTGACTCCCACCCATGGATCTCTCTCACACACACAAAGAGACACACTTGGTCCTAATAGAATAATACTAGAGTGTCATGTGTGGGTGATAACATCAGAGAGTAACAGGCTCTCAGCTTTCATCTGCAGCCCTGGCAAACAAACACGATTTCAACCAGCATAATCAGCTCAATACTATAAATAGATAAAACTTAATTATACTGTCTGTGTTTGTGTGTGTCGAGAAACTGTGAAAGATAGGATTTTAAGTCATCTGACTGGGTCCATCTGTGTGTGTGTGTGTGTGTGTGTGTGTGTGTGTGTGTGTGTGTGTGTGTGTGTGTGTGTGTGTGTGTGTGTGTGTACTTCGCTGTATCATTATTAAGTTAGGGCCTCTCCCTGGTGCCATTGTTGCAGCCATTGAGGGGGACAGATATGCTTTTATCCAGGAGGGCTATTTCAGCACCCACACAAATCACAATCACACCAAAACAATATGACAGACAAGGATGGTGGAATATATATCTACAAATATGCATCTATCAACCATCCTGCCTGCACTCTTGTCTACTGTCGTCTATATTTTAACGTCTCAAATTGCATTATATATCACCTTTCAGATTGCACCATTTTTTGTTCTCAGGTCATTTTCATACAGCCATTTCTGTGGCTTTTGGCAGTCAATCATGGAGCTGAGGAGCTAAGCCCTGCAAAAGTTTCCACATACCTTCAACCTTTTCCACTTAGTTTTCCATCAAAAACCCAGAACTCAACAGATTGCACGTGAATTTCATGTGACAGACAAACACAAAGTTGTACAAAATTGTATGAAACAAAAATATATATTGCCTACTCTGTATGATTTATTGCAGCTGTTCTCAGAAAGCCTCGTAATTTTATTAGAGAACATTAGAGGATTGACAGCATCACCAAACGACTCAGGTAGGTAGTTGTGAAGTTGTAAAAAAGCAGCCTAACCTAAATATGACAGTAGGTTCACCTTCCAGCAGGACAGTGACCCTAAACACATAGACAGTATAGATCAAAGCATATCCATGTGTTATAATGGCCTAATTAAAGTCTAAGCTTAAATCCTAATGAACATCTGCGGCAGGACTTAATCATTTCTGTTCACAGATGTTCTTCATTCATTGCGACTAAGCCTGGAGTATTTTATAAAGTGAAATGGGCAAACATTCAGGTTCTATTTGTGCACAACTGGCAGAAACATGCCCCTAAAACACTTGCAGATACAAAAGCACCATCAGCCGGGTTAAAAATATATTGTCGCATTGCTGCTGAAAACAAATGCACACCAAATAAAATACATCAAAGTTTTGTTGTTTTATTGTGACAAAATGTGAAAGAAGTTTAAAAGTTATAAATAAGTGTGCAGAGCACTAAATCCAACATCATGCCAGCTTCGAGTTGTGCTTTTGTAATGAGTGACGGGGTTTGATAGTTGGGAGGTACACATCTGCAAAACAGCCTGTTCTGCTGCAGTAAAATGTATTTTTCTCCACTTTTATAACCTAACATATCTGCTAGCAGACATTATGTTCCTGCTCATAGACATGCAGAGAAGCGCGCACTCGAACACACTTCCACTATGTGATAATGCCCTACACAGGCCTATAAAGACAGAAATAAAGCAGTCAGTCAGTGACATGTCATTAACTTAAATCACACTTTTATGTCTACTGCTCTGCTTCTCCCTCACCCATCTCTCTTCAATGTCTCCATGTTTTTATTCCCCCTTCCTCCTCATTCTGGCTTCCCTCCCTCTGTCCTTCTTTCGCCTTTGCTGACAGCTTCCATTCCTGCTTCTCTCCAGCCGTGTCTCATTTGCTTCTCTCCGTCTCGCCTTCCTTAAATCTTCCCGGTGCCTGCCTCCTTCAGCGGCTCCTTCCTCACCTTAATCCCATTTTATTTCAGCGCCGCAGCTCTTTATCAATCGCTTCTTTTCAGTACCGGTTATTATTTCTCTCACCAGGCCTGCGAGGCGCTCGTGTCCAGTCAGGTAGAGCTCCGCTGGCTGTAGCGGTAGCTGGTTATCAGGGAAAAAAGCTTCCATGTGTGGGTGAAACATCAGAGCATACATCGGTTGCCTGTGTGAGACCTTGACTGTTTTCTGCCGTTGTGCGTGTATTGCTTTGTGTAAGCGTGTGAATTTAAGAGCTCTCATGCTGGTGTGTTACATCTGCCTGTTTTTGCTGGGATGAGAGGAGATGATATTCTTGTCGACTCCCACTGCACTCCTGATTTAAAAAAGGGCCAGCAGCCGAGGCTCAGAAACGGCACATATAAAACTCCACCATAATAAACCTACGGCTAATAAGTTTTGCTGAATGTTGCAGAGCTTCATGAAGCTCATGGAGCCTGGCGCTGTTTGTTGTCGATGAATTATTTACCATATAGAGGCACTGTTGCAAACGTCACTGCATTAAACATTCATTTCCTCAAAGACTTGAAGAATGTCACCATCAATCACTGTCACCCCCTTTCTTTCTCTTCGTCTCCATCCCTCTCTACCTTTCTATTCACTCACTGGTCTGTCATTCCGTCCCTCTTCTTGACCTTTTGTCCATTTCTTTCTCCTTTGTCCTATATTTTCCTCTTTTACTTGTTTAAATCTCTTCTTTTTGTGTTGTGAGCCCATATTCTCCTAGTACATCTTCAAACAGAAGTGGTCACATTGTTTGGTTCACTTTGTTTTCCATCATTATTCATCACAGTGCTATATTTTTGAGGCTTATTAGATTAAAACTCATTTGTTTCTGTAATAAACAGCACCGCTTTGATCTGCAGCATGCTTTCATTTAGCTTTTTTTTCTTTTTTTTCCATTTGGGAGAGCTCTGGCTCAATTCCCCATACAGAATCGCTCTTTGACTGCTCGGTTAAAGTTATGTGTCAACTTTTCAGCCGCAGGATGGGAAAATAATGAAACAGGGTGATGGAAAAACAGCAGGAAGAGGTTCTGGTGTGTAACACATCAGCTGATGTCGTAACAAATCATTCCAGGATCAAACAAGACATTTTTTCTCCTACATTAGCCTAACATTGACTCTTAATTACCTCAGACCCATAATTATAATTAGGTGGAAGCTCTTTAGAATGTTATTATGAGGACTTTGACTATTAACAGGGTCAGGATCACCTAATATTATACAATCATCACAATATTTTGCAACCCCCTGTGTATTTTAACCTTCACTTTGCTCCGCTGTTCATTGATTTATGCTACACATCTGCACCACGTCTACTGAACTGATGAAACTGCAGCGTAATTATCGCAGTAATGACCCAGTTACAACATTGTTTGATATCGCACTACTCTATTCTGTATTGTCTGTACTGATGAAGTTCCCAATACTGAAAACTAAAAGTGAAACTGTTACATGACCTATTTTTTGATTAGTTCAACTGAAAACTATCAACACATTGAACTTTTTAAAGACAGTAAATGGAAAACAAATGGTGAAAAGCTGTATTTTATCAACAAAATAGATGTTTAACATTTCTATTTGCTCAAAAAAGAAACATTTTATGGCACCAAGATCCAGATTGTACACAAAACAAAATGTTTTGTGTAAAATCAAACCTAGCCAGAACAATCTGGCTACTATTGCTGTCGGTGTCCAAGCCTCTATTCTAAAGCACGTCGTATTACGGAAAAGAAGAGAGAGAAAAAGACTTTAAACAGATGGCCAGCAGTTTGCCCAGCACATTTCCAAACCTCAGCTGTCAGCAGGTGGATGTTCCTGTCTACATCTCATGTGTCCTCATCACTACACATCAAATCTCCATGTAAATCTGCATGACAGTCTGACTTAGTGCTTCAACAAGACTTGTTCTCTCTGTCTTGGTTTTTTGGGTGCAGTATTGCTATTGTACTCAACTCTGTCATCAGCTGTAGGTAAACTTAAGTTCATGGTCAGTTTTTAGTTTTTTCATTTGTTTTACAAAAATGGGGACCTATTGCTCAACATTACAGAATCTTATATTGCAGGTAGACAATAAAAAATGTCATCACCTTCTTAAAAATAATGGTTTAAGACAATTTTTGCCAATAGATTATTTAGAAAACAAATGATTTTGGGCAAAAAATATATATATACTTGAGTCAATATTTTAGGAAGGTGGTGAAATGCTTTATGTTTGAAAGGCTGCATAGAGACGAGATCTAGACTTTGAAACCATAAAGTTTATCAACATTTTGTTTCTTCTCAGTGCTTGTACTCTGGCCAGTCTTCAGGCGTATGTAGACTGGCCAGTCTACATAGTGTATACCTATGTAGACTGGCCAGTCTACATAACCGCAACCTAACTAATAGGCGGACCATGTTGTCTATCTAAAGTTTCCATTAAGCAACTATTTCTATTGTAAATCACTGCATGGTGAAAAGTAAACAGCTACAAGTTTACATTGCATTGAAATGTGACTCCAGATTTTTTTATGACTCCTAATTATTCTCCAACAATAACTCGTAAACATTAAGTTCATGTGGCCCTCTGGAACAAAATATACTTTTATGACTGTCAAAATGTGAATTTTATACTTAAGATATTCTGTCTCTGTTTCCTGTTCAGATGCCCCCTGCTCAGAGCTGCAGGGCATGCTGTCTGGGCTTCTCCCTGACTCTCAGGTCTCGGCATCCTCCATGAGGGACATCCACGGATCAATGGGGGCAGCCCGACTGGTTGCCAGCCGGTCGGGTTGGTTTCCGAACCCGACACAACCCATAGCTGGAGAGGAGTGGCTACAGGTCTGTGACTTTAACTTTGGATAACAATGCATGTGTGCGAGAACGAGGGCTTTTGCTCATTAATTTCTGATTCAGTCCACAGTTTTGCTCCTCAGTTGGTCAGCAGATATGATGCTGCCGAGCTCATTTGCAAAATATCTTTTTAGATAGAATCGTTTTCAGGTAAATTCTCACATGATGTTTAAAATACATTGTTTTAACTTTTAGTTTAGACTTTAAAAATACATTAATAATGCATGAAATAGTCTAATAAGGCAGATAACAAAGCGTCCTGGTGTTATAAACCTTTACCTGATAGTATCCCCTCACATAAACAGTGTAATGCCATACAATATTTGGCAATATTCAAAGTTTTGGACACCATTTTGTGTTTTGGTTTGTCTCTTTCACCTTTGCCATTTCCTAAGAAGTAAAGTGGGTCCTGAATTTGTTTCAAATCAAGATGTTTCTTAGAGATTTAGTGTGGAAATCACTGTGTCATCCACATACATTTAGATTTAAAAATTTCATTAGACAATTACATTAACTTTTCACAAGAAACAGTAAATGTCCTGGCTGCATGTCACCTAAAAATGAAGCTGTGTCTCTCCTGGTTGTCTTTTTCAGGCTCCTCTGATGTCTATGAATATGCATTGTTATATGTAAAATACTACACATATGAAAATATATTAAAACCAAACATTCTGATCATATTTTCATTTGTACTTGCACCTTTTTTAAGTTACTGGCATATTTTGTGGGCACCATCTGTTTGTACTAATATAAAAAAAAAATGATTAATGAGTTGCACTAAATGAAGTGACGAGGCATCTTACTATGTTTCTCTGTATTGCAGGTGGATCTAGGTGTGCCCAAGACGGTCCGAGGCATTATAACTCAGGGGGCAAGAGGCCTGGAGGGCAGCACAAGCGCTGACAACAGAGCTTTTGTGAGGAAGTACAAGCTAGCTCACAGCTTGAATGGCAAAGACTGGAGCTACATCATTGACAGCAAAACTGGCTTTGCTAAGGTAAATAAAAATGCACATTATCATGCACAGATGCATGTAAAATTAATGATCTTTTCTCTGCGGTCAGTTTCTCAACATTTACTTTCCCCATCCCTCATAAATCTCCCACAGCTTCTCCTCTTGTTTTTCCTTTCTGACCGCTTTCTCATTATTGTTTTTTGTTTTTTGTTCAGCAGGGGAAAAAAACTGTTTTATTCCAGCTTCCCCTCTGAAAATAATTGCATTTAATCACCTCAGCCCTCTTGCTTCTGTCTCTGCCTCCATCCCTTTTTTCCTTCACTCTTTCTGTCTCTCATCCACTTGTTCGCTCATTCCCTATTTGTCTCTCATGGGTGTTAATTAAAAATGTCTTTTCTGCATCACTACTCAACACTGCTGGCAGTCTAACGCACCGTGAGACAGGGCTCTTCATTCTCCTTTCTGAGACTGTCTTAAAACGCTTTAATAGCACTACTGAGTGTCGGGATTTTCTACTGATGTTAAAAATCCTGTTCTCTCTCATCTGCCTGTCGTTTTAAATGAGCATCCTGGGAAAATCACCAGAGGTTTTTTTTTTTTCTCTTAGTTTAGAAATCTTAAAGACAGAATATACAGCTTAATCCATGAAACCAATAGCAGTCTTGTCTAGTCTCGTCTAGCTCTAGGTTTGTAATAAATCCTCTTCTTTTTTCTTTTCTTTTCCTTTGCCAGAGGCTGCTGCCTCAAAGAATATTTGAAAATCAAAAGCAACACACTTGTTATTTTCTATGACACATGTCACACTGAGAAGAGAAACAATGCTGATTAGCTGTGCTGCATGACTTCAGACAGTCTTACTCTTTCTTTGTCAGTGAGACTTAAAAAGGAGATAGTAATTTACTTCCATCCATTTGAGTTTTTTCTGAGTATTGTCAAAAATTGGCACAACACCAAACACAATCTGATTTGACACTTCTTTGGACAATAACGTTTCTGATCTACTATAAAAACTTCATGATTTTCCATTTGCTTAACCAGATTTTTGAAGGGAACAGCCACTACGATACCCCAGAGGTTCGGCGGTTTGATGAGATTGTTGCGCAGCACATCAGAGTTTTTCCGGAGCGATGGTCACCTGCTGGGATCGGCATGAGGGTGGAGGTTCTCGGATGTGACCTGCCAGGTAAGAGTTTACACACAGAGCATGATTTACAGCCTTGAACTGTTTAGGTCAGGCTTCAGTCCTCCGTGGACTGTATCCTGAAACTTCTATATGAAATGCACCTATACTTACAATACACAGGAACTCAGGGACTGAAATTTGAGACCCTTAGTTTGGGGTCTGGTTGCAGCCCAGAATTAGCACCTGTCAGTGTCCAGATTTGTAGAAGAAACTTTAAAATAGTGCCAATATCCAAACATCAGAAATATGTATTTTTAACAAAGTAGCTGCAATTAGATGAGTTATACTTTACTTGACCAAGTTTTTGATTAAATAGCCATTCATCTCTTGATGGATTTGTCAATGACTGAACATAAAATTAAGCAAAATCATTTATATGTGTCTCAAATGTCTGTTAAAGACAATCTTTAACTTTACTAGCATTTTTTTTCTGCCTGAAGAAACAGATTTGGAGTTGCCACCATCAGAGTCCGACTTGAATCCAGTAGAGCAGTTGTGCCGAAGTCCAGTCACTTCTCTAAAGAACCTAAATCAAATAAATGGCTCGGTATCAGGCCTCTGCAGCACTGAATGACATGCTGATGAGGGAATTCAGCAATTTTATTCAGATGTGTTGGCGATAAGATGCATCTCTACGTTGCAGATTAGCAACTCTGGAAGACTGAGCTTGGGCTCCCCAGCAATAGAAACTATGAGGAGAGAATTAATGATCAGAACTGTGACTCACTAAAATCAGAATTTTTCTAACCTCCCAGACTTGGATCTCATCACTAAAGATAAATCAACATGACACCAGTGGGAATATATAAGCTGGTTAGCAATCCTTAGAGGGGTTTGATTTCTTTAGTGCCAATAAAGATATTTACACTGACTGCAAAACGTACATAACAGATTGTATTGCAAAAATATTATTTCATTCAGTATTTCATTAAATTGATCTAAAAGATGGTCAAGATGAATATGGTGGTTATGCTTCTGGCATAAACAGACTAACTGTGAAAAATAATTGGACCCTTTGTAAGAGTTGGAAATACTCCATTTTGTACTTCATGCTGTGTGTTTCATCATTTATCTTTATTAAACAGTAAGATTAGAGATGCTCCAGTTAAAGAACAACAGACTGTATTTCAAAACATTTATTTTCATTTTCCATTGTGTGAAGTGTTGCATCTGTTACCTTATGACACAAAGGATCAGTCATTAGTACAGGTCTCCGTCTCCCATTCATCTTCTATGTATTTTATGGTTAAAGTTAATAATCTTACTCCATAGGAGGCTTTTCAACATGTCTGGACAGGGATTAAAGCGTCTAGGTCAGAGGACATTTACTCATTGCTGCCAGCTGCGTAATTCATTGTGCTCACAGCCCATTTGGTTGGTGACATACTAGCAATGGATTTGGTGCAGTAAAATTGCTGAGCTACGGTATTCAGTCCATAATCAGAGCTGTTTGAACAAAAAAAAATCATGATTTTTCTTACTTAGCTTGAAATATTCTTCTACTTTAGGATTAGTGTGGAAGGAGAGGTGATTTAGCACAGTGATGAATGTGGGCCATCAATCTACATGTTACTTTACTGAGCTGTGAAAGTACAATTTATTATATTGCACCATTGCTGTATGGACCACTTTAGCTGTGGCAAGCAATTCTTTTCCCTGCTGTGCAATCATTTTAAGAAATAAAGCAAGCCATTGTACCAATGCTCCTACATTTATGGCCTAACTTGCACAATAACAATGCGCTACATAAACTCCTCAGCAAATGAACCAGAGACAATGGATCGCTTGTCAGTAAATCTGTACCGTTTTTTTCTTCTTAATGTCCTGCGCTGTTGTATAAAATCGTCAGAGCTTAACTTGTCATCCGTTGCTCCTCTAAAAACGCTGCTGGTGCGGCTCGCCTCTGGTTTTTGTTGCCTCTGATTACACTACTTTAGTCCCGTTGTGGCGTGTGACAGGTGAAGACATGAACAGAAAACGACACGTACCTGCTCCCAGTGGACACGATCGGGGCTGTTGGCTACAGCTGACGGATACATTTGTGTGTTCCTGAGCTTGTGTGTGCACGTTGGGTGAGAGAAAGTACCCAAAGGGAGCAGATATATCCCAGATGTGTCAGACTCAACCAGTAGGCTGCTTGTGATGGGGACCCTGGAAGAACAGGAGAACACTCTGCTTGTTTTATCTTGAGACAATATGATTCTGGACACATTTATTGTGTAAAACTCTTTTTTTTTTATTTATGATTTATTACAGCACAATGGTTTCATTAACAATTTCAGAAGAATCCAGCTAGATTAAATGCTTTGTTTCACCTGTTTTTATCAGCTGTACCAATAAATAGCATCTGATGACAACACTGCCAGTGAGAGAAAAACACCTGAAAATAATAATAAAGGCGTTCACAGATATTTTATTTGCTATCAGTGAGGACATAATTGTAGGTTTCAGTTCAATTAAGAAGATTAGAATGGCTCATTTATGTGGGGAAATTAAAACCAATCAATTCTGCATTTAACTATCATAGCCATTGCTTTAATTTTTGCCACTAATTTTCCTTCATTTCTAGTGGATAAATCCCCTAAAGTGCAAACAGATACGCTCACATTAAAAAACAATTTAGAAAAATAGTTTTTTAAGACAAACATTATGCCTTTTGTGAAAATGCAAGCAGTCAAACAGACTCTTTTTGTCCATATGCCTAGTTTACAATTGCATCAGATGCAAATCATAAGCAATCAGCTGCCATTTCTGCAAAGATCAACATCTTTACTGCTCTATGGCTGCAGCGATTGTCTGCTGGTCTGGCTGTCTGTGTCTGCTTGCCAGATGTTCGCCCTCTGGATGTAATCTGTGCATTAGACATGATAACAGTTCATTCCCACTTCACTTGAACACCATAGCAACTGCTCCTGCTACCATCCTATAAATAAAGCCACACAGTGAGATAAGCGCACTTCTTAACTTTAACTTTCACCATCTGTTTTTGGCGATGGAAAACAACATTACGTATGAAGTCACAGTCATTTTCCTGGAGATGCAAGTGACAACTGAAGTACCTATTTCCTTCCTGTTTGTGTTTATTTTGTTCTAGAAGAAAAGATGAATTTAGCTGTGCATCTTCCTCAGTCCACTGAGCACAGCTGTTTACACAGAAGAAACGGCTTGCAAAAAATAAAAAAGGCAGAGACATTCAACTCTAGTGGGCTTAAGTGGGCTTCTCCTATAAATTCACTCTACACACAGACGGGGCTGCAGATTGGAAGAGATCTGCAGAGCTCAACAAGAGGAGGGCCACAACATTTGATCTCCATGCTACTTGTTTCTCTTGCTCCTTTTGATGCAGCTTGGGTCACACACTCATCAGGTTCATGAAATGTTTTGCTGCTGCAGATATTTCTTTTTATAGGGCGGAATACAACATTGAACTTGAAGGATTTTGAAAAACAAGACGGTTGAACATAGCCTGAATAATATTCAATTCACATAGCACCAAAATTCTTCATCAGCTACTTCTGCTTACATATTTAGCACAATTGTTGGGTTAAATGTCCGTCAGACATTTAAAACAATGTCGGATGGTTTAAGAGTCAGACGCTTAAACCACCAACAAGCTTGTTACATGAACATCTGATTACTGCTCTTGGCAAAAGTGGTAGAGTTCATTTAAATTGGTATATTTCCTGGCTTTCTAAGCTTATTCCACGAATTTTAAATTGAGGGTGAGGCTTTGGGTAGGCGACACCATAAGCTTCATGTTAACCAATTTTGACGAATTTGAGATAATTTTTCTATAGAGATGCCAAATTGTATCCAATGACATCTTGCCTTTGATGCAAGATGTCAAAAAAAATTGGTCAGAATGTTCAATAATCACTTGGGCTTAAGCTTATAATGAATTGGAAACTACAGGAGAGACAGTGAGACATCAAAATATTTCCATGTTGAAACTCAGTCATATTAGAACATAAAACTAAAAAGGGGAATAAAAATGAAGCATTGGAAGTCAGCTGGAAAATTTTGCAGGACCCTTGTTGATGACCCGAAAAATGTGGTTTCTTTCCAACTATCTAATTAACATGTAACCAATTATTAAAAGGGATGTTTGTATATTGGAGCTTTTACTGCATACATAGTTTACACTACTTCTGTATTAAAGAATATTTACAAAATTAAAGTTGTGCAGATAATACTTGCTTTTAAAAAAGTCATGATAGACGTCCTTTGCACTCTCATGTATTATGGGATACAAAACAAGCCCACATTTTTTTTCTTGTTTTAAATAAATGGGAGTTTTTTTTATGGAAAGAATAAAAAATATGCAAAATTTCCAATCCTGGTTGGTGCTTAGGCTTCTTATCATTGTAACAAATGTGAAATAATGAGGAAGTTTCCTTCCAGCTCGACTTTGGCACAAATAAGAAACAATCTATTCTCCCAAATTACTGATCTACTTTTAAAAAAACAACAAAAGTAGTTACTCATGTTGTTTACTTTATTTACTATTCAAATATACATGCAAGGAAATTGCTTTTCCATTACCACCCTTGTATTGTTTTCATTTTCTACAATCAAGTGCACTGACCTAACAATTTCCTCACATGAGCGAGACAATCCCAGCTCCAAAAAATCCAATACAAAAACAAAGAAAGAACAGATTCGCGGGTTCTTCGGGGACACACAATAAAATGTAGTTTAGCATCTCATTATTGTGTAAAAACCTTCGGTGCAAACACAGAAACAAAAGCCAAAAGATTACTGCTCATTTCCAATCATCCACGCTAGCTACGGAGGCAACGTGTAATTTAGGTGCTGTAACCTCAACTATTGGATGTGAACCGAAAGCTTACGAGCTGCCAGTTCCTATCATGTTTTTAAAAGAGTGAGCTATCAGAACATCTGCTGCGCTCACGTCTCTTTCACTCCACACCTAGCTGTTGGCAGCCGCGCAGGCGGGCACAGATGTACGCACAAATACTCACTCACACCTGTTTGGCATAAAGGTTTTAAAGGGTTAGCTCTTATTTGTGTCAATACATGCTTCATTTCTCACCGGTGGAGTTACTGAGGAAAGTAACTAAGCGATGGCAACAAATAACGACTGAGAGTGAAAGCGTCTTGCATACTGAATCCCAATGAAGCTAATAGTTTTGTCTTTGTTCCTCAGCTCTGCTTCTAAAATCATGGAAAGTCTGGGTGCTGGCAGCCCAAATCTGAGAATGTCTTTTTGGCCTCATCCGTCCAGCAAAACCGCAATTACGTGGCAAAAGGAACCCTGTAGTTATACAGCGACTAGTTTGCAAAACTCAGGGCTGATGGATTGTTTCTGATCACTTCCAAGTGACAAATCTCAGAATAAGGCAGTGATACATTGACAGAAGGTTTCTGTAAATCAAGCTTCATCCACAATTACCCCCAGTATTGATATTGAGGTGTAGTCTTAGATTAAAATGTGTAGTCTTAGAGCAGTGCAATCTCACACATCAAGTAAGTCACAATTATCTTCAAGAAATTATATAAAACAAGCTTGTTTTGTATAATAAGTAAAGTAACTTAGCAATCAATAACCTCTTGTTTACCTGATATATAACAAAAGCATAAATGGACCTGATTCTCTTGGCTGCTCTTTAAAATTGGTAATACAACAGAACATACCATTAAAGTGCAGCATACTTTGTTTAAACTTACCCATATTTACAGTCAGAACACTAATTAAAAGTTTAAAGAATTTAAATTTTAGGATTAACTTAATTTTAGTTGCTTAGACTCAACACTAGAAGCTTCTGAACTTTCTTAAGATACTTTCAATAAAGTCATGAGGTGCTTACCAAACCCTGTCCCAAATCGTTTTGGGTTCATTGTGGAACGTGCAACTGGATACTATTAAGGAGTTAAATGGTACTTATTGGAGCTTATCAGGTACATTGGTTAAATTTTTATTAAACTTATTGGCTGCTTTCCTCTAACTTTACAAGGAACTAGATTTTTGCAGTGCTGTCATAAAAATCTATAAAGTTTACCACAATGTTTACCACAGTGCTCGGTGGTAAACATTGGGATAATAAATGGTTATTATGGAGAGCTGGAGAAGCCATGAATGCTGTTTTCACACCGGGAGTGCCAAAAAGCTGCAGAAACTTTTGTACTTAAGAAAATTATCAGAGAAAATACTAATTTCACTGTTAGTTTTATTTTTAGCAGATTGAATGGAATGGAATCAAAACAAATGTAATTACTGTATATGAGGTGAAGGAAATGGCATGTTTGCACTTCATGATTGAAAATGTGTGAAAGAAAAAACAAACATCTTTACTTTGATGGGTTTTTTTCTCTGGACAAAGTGAATCCAGGTCTTTACAGCAGCCTTGAGGACATGCTGCAGATAGTTTGAGAACATTCTGGTGTTGTTCTGCTGTTCCAGGTTTCCAGCCAATCATATCAACTCTTGCCAACTGCGAGTTTGTGCGAGTGTGTTGCTGAGTTTCAGGTCCAGCTTTGCTTATTACTATCACATGTGAGCTGTGGCTGCAGTTCAGACATTCTCATGTGATCAGGAGGATGTGTCCTGAGTTACACCCACTCACTCATTCCCTTCACGCTGTTTCACTTGCCAATAGCATTTAAAGCAAAGTTTCTGGAAAAGCACAACACAGGTAGTTAAGAAAACAAATGGAAGCTTATTATATATTTTGGAGTCAACACTAAATTGAATGATGAAATGTTTTCTGTGCTTGTTGGCTGCTTTTTCACTCATTTATTTCTTATTCCACACGGTATTTTAGTAAAAAGAGAGGCTTTCCGAAAAAATACATATAGTGTATAAGTAAGGCTGCAAAGGTCTGATGCTCAAAGATTCATCATTGATTGTTAACCATTTTCTCTTTATCTAATGTTCTTCTTCATCATAGATTCAACCAAAAATATGTGTTTTTG
Organism: Micropoecilia bifurca; assembly: GCA_903067075.1. NCBI lineage: Eukaryota > Metazoa > Chordata > Actinopteri > Cyprinodontiformes > Poeciliidae > Micropoecilia > Micropoecilia bifurca. The sequence goes on along the minus strand of CAEGAF010186236.1, from coordinate 10,872 downwards.
TGGAAAATTGTCATTAATAAAGGGGAAAGAAATCCAACTAAAAACTGGTTCTTTGAGATTTCTGTTGTTTCAACAACACTGATTTATCTCTTTGGTTTAGGAGATTTATGCCTGCAAGATTCACCGGTTAAAGTTTAGTGGCTTTACAGGAAAAAACAACATTCTTTGGTACGTGTTCAAATAGCAGACATGAGAAATAAGGCAAAGAGCAGCCAAAGTTCAAAAATGTTTTTGAAAGATCTTCTGAAAGTCCAACAAAATTGTTGTCAAGATTATATGACTGTAATTGTATATTAGTACATTGCATTTTAGTTTGTTTGTTTTCCATGTTTGGTTCTGACGGTGTTTGGGTTACATTACTTTGATGCAATATGATGTATTAAGACCACAATAAATCACCAAAATAACGATGAAAGATATTCATTGGAGCCATAGAACCAATGAATATAAGGATGTCCAAAACATCCTTGATTAATTTTACAAACGCAGCCATAGTCAGTGCAAAAGGCAAATAGAAACACACAACAGACACACATTAGACATAATAGAAAAAAATGAAGTAAAAACAAAATTGATAAAAAAAAAACCATATTAGTATAATTTGTGAATTTAGTATTGTGCAATAATAGCCAGTGTTCAAAAATGTGGATTGCGCAAAACAGCATATTACTCTTGTGAAGTAACTGTGTTCAGATGAATATTTCCTAAAGACTAAGACTTTATGCTGTTAGAATCTGTTTTCGTTTTTCATTTGGTTTGTTTGGAGCGATGCTGGTTATCAGTCTAACAGCTGCAGGGAGGAAATGTCTATGTTAGCCCTCCTTTGTGCATTGAGGATGCTGCGGTCTGGCTCTGAAGGAGCTTCCCAGTGTCATAAGTGTTGTATATTGAGCTGCAGACATTTTATTATTTATAATACAAAGAGAGCAGTGCTGTAAAAGCAGATATTTTAGAGGATTTACGGTTTTGACAAAAGACTTAAAGAAAGATCTCAATGACAGATTTATTTTTTAATATAAATCTGGGTAAAGGCTAACATACTTCCAATTTTCTGGACTGAAAAATAATATCCACACAAGTTAAAGTCATCCAAGGATACTGCCAGACTCTCATGAAGTAGATTCATTCCAAAAAACATAGTAAACATAATAGAGAATCAAAGATCCAGGTTGTACTCCAACATGCCAGTACAGTGACAAAAGACAGCTGCGTTCTGCTCCTGGCCTAGATTGGTTTTCCAGCAGTGACACAGCAGTGGGACGTTTTGGAGCTTAGTGAATGAAATTTAAACCAGCAAGAGCAGATAAGCTTTTGGAGTCGTTTCTAACAATCATTGATTTACTTCAGGACAGTCCAGCAGATCTGCTGCTTCTCTTGCCCTCATGTGATACCACACATGGAAGCACTTAGAGTTGGGCTAAGGTTCGCTGTGGTTACCTCTGTTTATACATGTCTGTGTGCAAAAAAGATCAAACTTTTCCAGAATAAATATTTCGCTTTGAGTCGCCGTGCCTTTATGGAATTTCCCAGATATTTGCCTATTTTCTCCATTTTCCATCTTTTAATGCAGCCATATATGATCTTTTTAATATCTCGTGAAAAAATGAACTCACATACAGTGTGTTCTGATGGGACTTTCCTTGATTTGGAGAGGAAATTACGTAAATGAATCATGGAGACTTTCTGTCAAGCTCCTATGCCTTTTAATAGAGCTGTACTGTGAAGCAAGTTAAACAAAAGTACAATTTCTTTGTGTAGCCTAAACAAAGCCTGAAATTATGCTATGAACACAAAGGGTGTATGATGGCTTCTACATGGCACGCACATATAAAGTGACAAAATAGAACAGAAAAAAATTGAAGACATCCACCGTTGTGATAATGCAAACTCTGGATCAACATAGATGAACGTAGCCTGAAAAGTAAAGTGTCTATGCTGATGACAGACTTGTTTATTTTTTAGAAGACTTTTTACATCCTTGGTAAGACCCTGGAAATGTTGTTTATTCTTATTCTTGTTGTTTATTCACTGACATCTGAACACAAATCTTAGATGTACGTATGAACTGAGAGACATTCTCAATCTGTAAACTGAAAGCTTGTAAACATGACTTAAATTTCCAATTTCTCAGTGTTTGAGAAATTGGAAATGAAAGACTCATTTTATTGTACTGAAGGCAAGCTGCAGCTGACAAAGAGCCAGGTTGGGTGTGGATGCAGAACTAACCTAACTGTATCATCAGCGTAAAAATGCAAATTTTTAATGGTGATATCACTGTCCACGTTATTAATGTGGAGAATTACAGAGAGGGATCCTATGAGCAGCCCATGAGGGACACCATTAGCTTCAGTAATGGAAGTTCAAGTGAAACCATCTGCCTGCCTGCCTGCACTGATGTCAAGCCAACCTACATAATGATCAGAGAGACCAATTCTAGTCAGTCTGTGAATCAAATGCCTGTCCAAAATATAGATTTTTTTATTACGTTACTTTTGTTTTATGTTTTTTTTTTTTTTTTTTTTGCTGAAACTAAGTCATTTGTCCAAAATTGCATCTACAATTTGAACCAGAACCTAAATTACCTTACATGTTGTAAGTTTACTACACAGTCTAAGACGTTTCAGGGTTTCAGAAATATACTCTTTTATCAAAATATGTTTCGGGAAGACCTTGGAGAAATCGGTAACTTTAAATGATTATTATTGCTTTCTTCACCATTTCCTGACGACATTCTTAACTCACTTTATTTTTCTCCACACTTAAGCTCATTTCCTTTGTAGCCAAGATGATTTTCTTAGCCATTCATTGCCAGAAGCCTCGTTTTTATCAACTCTCATCTCCTGACACTTAAGGCTACAATTACAATCACAGACTTTGTGAGCTAATGAGCAATTCACTGCCAGTAGTTTCCTGACATAAACAGCGTCCTCACTTTTAGCATCTCTGCTGTCAGGATCACGGCTTTTTGCCTTTAGCCACACTTAAAGCTTCATTATTGCTGCCTTTTTGAACCACTGTCACATGCATATTATTAGGTTAGATACAGAAATTGTTCCTGCAATTAAACACAGCATACTGTGGTCCAGTGCAGCTTTGGTTTTTCATTGTCTTTTGGTTCTACAATAAGGTACTTTGGCAATTAGCTCATTTTAAAAGCCCATGAAGAACTCATTTTCTCAACCACCAAAGCAGGAGTCATGATTTTTGTCTGGCACTTTAGGTTTCATATGACTCAAACCCGCAGCTCTGCTTTTTAGGAGCAGTTGTCTGATTTGCCATTCAGACTACCACCATGATTTTCATCCAGAATAACACTCAAGTTTTCCACCATCACCTCGAATTTAACGTAATACTTTAACACTTAAATGCTCTGCTCCCTGTAGTGCCATAACTATAAATGTTCTCACTATTTTCCAAGTTTCCTGTCTCTAAAAAACTAATGTTCTGCATTGTGTGCTTCCAAATGTGGCACAAAGTTTAACTGCACATAAGTTTTTCAAAGTTTGTAAAACTGCATATATATTTTTAGCATAGCTACTGCACTCTTTCTAAGATATTAGCTGTTGTTTACTAATTTGTGCTTCTCCATTTTTGCCATGATTTTAACAGGCCACTGTAAAGAGGGAACAGGTCTTTCACCATTTCTCTTTGGACAATCTCTAAATCTTTTATAGTCATGAATGCTCTCTCCTCTTCAGCTGATCCCACAAGTTTTGTTATAGGATTTCTGACTGGGGAAAACCATACCTTGGAAAACACATTATTTTATGTGCAGGGACCCAGTTCTCTTCATTTGGCTGTATGTTTCTGATTAACCTCTTGTAAGATGCAGTGATAAGTTTCAGTTTACTGAAAGAATCGGAGTATGCAAGATTTTCAAAACCACTGCATAATGCCATGCAACCAGAAACAGAAACAGGCTCACAGCATCACAGATTCTTCGCCACACTAAACAGTGAAGCTTTGTCTCAATCCAAACCCACCTGGAATATTTGCTGCCAAAAAGCTCAATCTCATTTAACCAAAGTACAAAATTCTAATAAAAGACAGAACGTTTAATTTTGTTGCATACCTCCTAAAAACTGGTTGGCATGTCTTATCTGCAATAAACTTAGAAGCTTTTTTTTTTTTTTTTTTTTAATGAAGCCATAGATCCAGTTGTTTAAAACAACTTTAGAAGTTGGTAAAAAGTTGTGTAAACGTTGTTACTCTAGCTGTCAAGTAGGAAAATTTAGATAAACATGTATTTTCCTGTTATTTCCTGATTAATGAAGACAGATGCACATCTTACACACATAACCTTTATAGCATGTTCTTTTACCATTGCCAAGTTTGGTCATGGCTCATTCTGAAAGGAGCTCAAAGTCGCCAGAACTGATCGAACTAAAATCTCATTATCTAAAAACGATTTTGTACAAAAAATGTAATAAACTTGTTGTGCATAGTTCATATATTCATCCTAACCTGAAGCATAATATGCCACCTGTAAGGTAAAAATAACAAATTTCATTTTTTTGGTGCTTGAGTCTTGATGTGGCCTAATATGGTGAGACAACAACTGTATGGCATGGTGAGCTGTCCACTGCTGCTAATGAACACAATTATTAGTGAAGTGATTTAGATCCGCAGAAACCAATAACGTAATAATGGCTGCGAATGCGTTTGGTAAATATTAGCATGTTGAAAGTAATTGAGTAGCAAGAACGTTCTCCATCTTCCCCACAAACACACAGTCACTCGGATCTCCACCAGTCGTTATTTAGGTTGACACAGATAGATTTACACCCAGAGCTCTTTCCATAATTGAACAGATTTTTCTGTTTCCGTTTCACACTGCTCAGTCAGCAGCTTTACAATGAGCCTGTGACACTTTCTGCTTCTTAGGGTTTAGTGTGTGTGTGTGTGTGTGTGTGTGTGTGTGTGTGTGTGTGTGTGTGTGTGTGTGTGTGTGTGTGTGTGTGTGTGTGTTTGCTTTCCATACACAAGTGAGTCAAACACTAAAGGCCCATTTCTGCAGCTGATCTCACTGACCCATTTAAACATTTCTTCCTTTTTTCCTCGTGCATCAATTAATAATTCCTGCTAGTAGTTTCAGAAAAAATTAAGCCTGCCTAATAATGCTAAAAAATATTGAAGTCGCATCTTAAAATGACTTAGTTGACCTTTACAGTAATCACAGAGAGGATAGAAAGAGGGCGAAGGGATGGATGATGGAGCCAATGAGCAATAGAGGAAGTAAAAGGGGCGGACAGCAGAGACAGAGTTCAAAACTGGATTTGACAGGTGAAAGAAAGATGGAAGCGGATAGAGGAGCCTTCAGGAAGCTGTGTGTGGTCACTAATTAGGAAAATGGTTCCGTGAGGTGAAATGGGTCACGTATCCTTTTCTTGTCTCCTATAGGGGGAGGGGCTAATTACAGCAAGTAAAGGGCACATGATTAAAAGAGCTTCATGTCAGCAGAGATGAATCCACCGTTAAATATACATGTTTTAGCTGTGCAACATTGTTTATTTATTTTGCCTTAAAATAGTTTTTATGTCTCAAACGTTTTAGCTAATGTTTTTATTGGAAATTGTCAGTCTGACAATGGTGCAAGTTATGCAAGTTTTGAATTCTGTTCAAAACTTGCATAACTAGTAATCCAACACAAAGCAGTAGACAACTGATAGACGGATGTTTTTTTAAAATTATGGAAACTGTCCTGCACATTTGTTTACATCTGTTTTTCCCAGATACTCATAAAGAAATCCACATCATGTTAAAATCCAGATACAATACCTATGTGTGGTTCATGACAAAATATAGAAAAGCTCAAAGTGTATGAATATCTTGCAAGGTAATGTACTTTAGACATGTATCAGGAGAAGCATGTGTATATTTTATAAAGATTTAAAGACACAAAAACAGAATTCAAAACTTGCATAACTTGCACCAAAAGCCAACAAGAGGTAAATCAACAACAGCCATAGATTAACTGAGGGGGCGGTCAAAATCTTTGAAAAAGAAAAAGAGTCAAAGAAATTGAGGTTCGCCATGCAAAGCGCTGCTGTTTCCAGAAGGGAACAAGAGATTGTGTAAAGAAGAGAAATGAGAAACACGAGAGAAAGAGATTTGTAGGCATATGAAAGCAAAGCAGGCAGTGGAAATCAAAATATAACTCAAGGAGAGACGGCAGGAGGAGAGTGAGAGAAGGAGTTATGAAGAAGAAAATTGCAGCTGTAGTAAAACAGAAACAACACTTAGATAGGATTTCACTTTTGTAGTTTGATGGCAGAGAGGCAAAAAGCCTTCATTCAGCGTGTGTATGTGCATGTATGTGTGGCGAAATCTTTGTTTATGTGTGCACTGCAGAAGCAACTATTTTTCAGGGGGGTTAGCAATGTTTTTTTTTTTGTAGAGATGGATTAGGTGTCCTCAGCAGAAAGTTTGAGGAGTCGAAGGGAGGGATGAAATAACGTAAAAGGCAGGAGCAGATTCAGAGACTAATTTGGTGAGAAGCTTCTGGTGTTTTCGCCACACAAGCCAGAAATCTTCTGTTCCATTATGTCAATAAAAAGACACTAACTTCTTGCTCTGTGGTGTGAGTTCATGTGTGTGTGGTGGGGAGAGATGCCTGAGGATTCAATGAAGTTTTAAGAGCCATAGGTAACAGTAAAAAAAAAGGGTTTATTAGAACCAGAGGTTTGGATGGTTTTAAAATGATTAATTATTGAGAAGAAATCAAACCAGCCTGACTTTATGTGTGAAACTAATGACTCCTTAAACCATAACTGTTTGTGCCACTGTTGACTGTAACCATTACCATCAGCCTGGTTTGTTGGGAGAGTTATTTTCCCATAATAAATGAGATATCATTACCATATGTTTGATCTGAAACACGCAAGTGTGAGAAAAACAAGAATACAACACAAATGTCAGCATTGTAAGTGAAAACATCAGCTCACAGAGTGAAAGTGTTATAGTTTTGAAATCTTTCCCTTATGCGTTTGCATCTGTATTAACAAATGTAACATTTCCTGACAGAAATCACCACTGTTACGGTCAGCACCACCACAATCAGACTGGAGGAGACGACTCCCACCATGAGATCAGGTAAGCACACCGTGTTCCTCATAAGCATCCACCGCATCGACACGTTCACATTTCACATGCATTTAGTTCAAACTGTGTCACATCCACACCCATAAAAACACACACTTACTCTGTTAAGGTCACAGCCATGATGTCACTGTGCACCACAGAGCCTCTGGACTTTGAAGTCTGTTACATTCGGAGTCCCACAGGAAGCTCTGTTTGAGGGGAAATAAGCTCCCACAACCAGACTCACACTGGTGTATCATTTCACAGCTATAGGTCAACTGACTATCAAGCAAGTCGCCTCACTGGAGTTTATCTACAGCAGTCGTCGTTTAGTTGGAATATTTTATCATCTCATTTTCTTTCTTTCAATCTTTTTTATACTTTTTTTGCCACTCAACTTTTGCTTTAGTGCCTTCTTTCATTTTATGAGTGTTAGGTTAGTAGTTCCTGACTGAATTATGCTCTCTTGCGTTTACATTTTTACTCTCGTCTGTCCTTTTCCCTTCCTTTAGTATGTGTGAAGATCTTTTTTTTTTTTAAATGGCAAAACAAACACAGACAGTGGAATCTCTCAGCTTAATCAAAACCGAAGAAAAGGCGAAGTTTCATTTTGAACTCTCCCAAGAGAAATATAATAGCACTGAATGAAAGAGAATATGTTGCATTTTATTTCTAACACAGCCGTGCAAAGAACAGAAGAGAATACATTCTGAAGTGTGAAAAGATTTTTACAAACTTTCTTTCTTTCCTTCTTTCCTTCTTTCTTTCTTAAAAAAGAAAAAGACGTTTTAATCATTTTTGTGTTTCTTTTTGCGTCTCTTTCAGTGTTTCTTTTCTTTATGCACTACTAAAAACATAGAGTCTTACCAAGTATTTTTGGTCTTGTTCCTAGTTTTGTCTTATTGTCGTATTCATTAGTGATCCGTCTTTCCTTTTCAACTCACAGCCACGACGCCATCCCTGTCGGCCGTGTGTGACTTTGAGAAGAGTTTGTGCGGCTGGTCGGCCGATCCGCACTCAGGTGTGAGCTGGACGCTGCACGGCGCCAGCGGCGGCTCAAACGGACACAACACTCATGGGACATGGCAGGACCTGTCGCTGGGATCAGACAGTAAGAACAGCGACACCTCTGGAGAATATCAGCAGGAAAAGCAAAGCACAGCACTGAGATGATACCAAAACAGGAATAATTTAGAGCAGGTTCAGATTCAAGAATCTGACTTTTACTTATGATTATTTATTAGTTAGAGCATCCCTGCTGTGGTTAAGGCATGAGGTTTAAATTAAGCTTCTTTTTCATCACTGCTGCTTATGGCTTTGCATTTGAACACACAGCTTTGCCAATCAATCTCTGTGAATTCTTGTGACACCCAATAAGTCAAAAAAAGGAAAAAAAAAACTTAGCAGACTCGCTTTGAGAGATTAAAATGAAAGAAATTAGTAGGGGTTAAGCTGCTGACTTCCAGTTTAGAGTACAATAAAGAAAACTAAATGCCCTAAAATAAGTGAAAGTAAAGCTCTTTCAAAGGCAAAAAATGCTTAGGATGTTCATCTCTTAATTTTAGTATCTCAAAACAAATTGTTTTTAAGCATCAGAAAAAGCTTTTATATTTGTACATTTGGGATCCAGGCGCCTGTCTAGGAGCTACAGGTGTTGATACGTTATCCATGTACAGCTAAGGTTTGTGTTTTGGAGATCTGAACGAGGATGACATCTGAGGAGAAATGTTCAACTTGGAAACCAACTTAAACCTACCAAAATAAATTTAGTGTTGCTGCCTTCACATGTAAAACATACATACATGTCCTAGGAATACACTGTTTTTTTATATTTCTGACTTTTTATGTCACACACAAAGTGATATCTCTATTTGTGACTCTGCTTTGCCCATGTCATGTTTAAATGCATAGACTTAACTTAAACATGTCATCAGCAGTGAATGCCATTCTGTTTTTCTTTTTGTTTTGTTTTGCTTCTACTTCCAACCAGACCTGGCTCAGCTTGATTGTGTTGCCTTAAGCATATTGGGAAACACACTCCTGAGCTCTGTTGTTTACCCTAATCACAGTGTTTCCACTGGAAAAGATGGCTGGCAAAATTGTATTTGATATTGGAATACAACAGCGACACGTTTCATGTTTGCAGGAGGTTTTTTCAGCAAAAAAAGATCATTACTACAGGGGGAAATCTAACTTTTCATGTAACTTATAAAAGACAACATGTAGACTTTGACATTTTTGAAACCTATGGAGGTTTAAAACTTAAAAATTAATAGTAACTCAACCATACGGAAATATTCAAGAATCTATTTAACTCTCTAAGCTGTTTGCAGGCAGCTCCAAGAAATGTTTTATTTTTCAGGCAATTTCTAAACAAGTCTTAACCCTTTCTTAGAACAAAGCTTTTTTGAGCTAATTAACATCAAAGTGTGTTGGAGAAAAATCACACATCCCAATGCTGTGAGGAACCACTTGAAGCAACCATGATGCAAGGATTTATCTCTTGATTTCCTGAAAGTGTGTGCAAGCCCTTAATTAAAGTTTGGAGAAAAAATGCCAGCTTAAAGAGTCTCCTCTCCTATAACCTAGTTTACTGAGGTGACTGTATTGTTCATTTCCCCTCTTTTTGTCAAAATATAACACACACACAACTGTTTTTATTTGCTCTTTGCACAGATTTTACCTCTCATTGTGTATTGAGTCTTTCATGCACCTTCTGGCCACTTTATTAGGTACACTTGTTAAATTGCTGGTTAGCAAAGACAAGCCTTTCAGGTGTTTGCAGCAGAAACTCGTTGCACTTTGTTATCTGGAAACAGTAATGGAGACGTTTTGATGTTGGAACTGAGCACAATAATGGAACAATGCACCACGGTAAACAACTCAGATTAGTTAAATGTGGTTTGACAGACATGACGATGAGTTCACTGTACTTCAATGGTCTCCACAGCCAAATAATATGAGTCAAATCTCAGTCCCTTTTGCTTGTTGTAAAGTGAGAGACTGGTGTCAAAATCTGCCACAAGTGCATGATACTATAATGTCTATCGCCCAAAATATTGAAGTGTTAAAGCACCTTCAAATACCCATGCCATGAAGACCTAAAGAAGCTCTGGAGGAAAATGAGTTCAGTCAAATACTGACAAAGCTTTGCTAATAAAGTGGCTGCTATGGGTATATCTTTGTTCCTTACACTCATCTGGGTTTTCTGCCTCTTCTTCCCCCGTTAACTATCATATATTTTTCTTTCCTCTAATGTTCTTACAAAACTGTCTCTGTTCTCAGTCCTCGTCTCATTTTTCTTTGCTCCCCTTACGGCACCATGTCTCCTTCAATCCATCCCTTTGTTATAAGCTCTTCACCTCCATTTCAACTCGCATTGCTTTGTATAATTTTAGCATTTTCTCTCCATTTTCCACCTCCAGCCATCTTTCTCCATCAGTCAGATTGCCTTCTTCTCTCCTCGCTGACCTCTCTTCCATTTCCCTCAGTGGTGCTTCCCTTTTCTCCACATCTGTGCACCTTTAATAAGAGCAGGAGGATAACTAAGACTGTTTTATCAATCACACTTTCACGTTATCATAAAGCTTACACATCTATAAGGTGCACACACATTGCCCAGGGCAGTTAGATGAGTTGATGGCTTTGACAGGAGTGTTACTGTTACTCTTCAGCTCTATGCACTGCAAAAACACAAAATATTGCCAAGTACACAGTAAAAATGCCAGTGTTGAATTAACACCCAAAAGTGTCTATATGTGTCCAAGTCAGCAGGTGTTAAAGTAACACTTT
>CAEGAF010186226.1:0-13611 GCA_903067075.1 Micropoecilia bifurca | reverse complement strand
TTCTTAACAAATAAGACACTGAGTAAAATCTACTCATAAATATTAAATGAAAACTTACAGACGGTGATGTCGATGGCGTAAACAAAAAGCTGATTGCAGTTAAAAACAAAACAAAACCAAACAAAACGGTTGACTTCCTGTCCTAGCCTACTTTTACCTTAAAAATAAAAGCCTTATCATTCTTAACATAAAATTAAAGGGCATAACAGTAGAAGAGAGGAAATAGACATTTAAGTCAAGTATATATAAGAGAAGATAAAAGCCTATTTCTGTTATTTATTTCTAGATATTGTGAGCAGTAAAATAATACATGTCAACAGGGAAATGAAGCATGAAGAGTGTTTTCCTCAGATACTCCGTGCCTTCGTTTGACCAGCTACCACTTAAGTTTGATTATTAAAGGCACAATTATTCTGCCAGTCACTACTTCTATTTCTTTTGTTTTTTCTTGTGTTTAAAGGCCATACATATATAGTTTAAACATTGTGCATTTGGTATAAGATTAGACCATATATTAAAATAATAAAATTAAAAGAAACCTGGTTTGAATGTGTTGCACAACTTGAAACTAGCTCATTTATGCTTTACCGAGAATGACAGAGTACATGGTTGACCTTGAATAAAAATAGGAAATGTTTTTAAAAACACTCTATATACACTATTTGTATGTGACCGTGTGTGTTTCAAGGCGGTAACCAAAGGCACTAAATGGCATAAGGGTTAAGATTTGCAGTCTGTAAAGAATACGTATGTGAATCAGAACAAAGGAGATGTTATGTTATCTCTGGAGGTATGTGGACAAAATGTGACAGTTTTTCAAAGAAACTCGAATTCGTTTATGCAAATTTGCAATGAATGGTTTGATGACAATGCCGGCAGTCAAAAAGTAACAAGGATGTTACATTTAAGTTTTCACACAAAAGAAAAAAACTGTTTTGAAGAAGTTTAAGCAAAAGGTAAAAATGTGCTTCCACATAATTTTTAGACAATATAGAATCCTTTTAGTTCAAGGACATTTCCAAGAACCACTTTTATTTTCTTGTTTTAATGTACACCTCCTAAGCACGTTTCATGAAATTGTGCACTACGCCTCATTCTGGGTTGCTGTGTAAAACTATAGTTTAATCCAGAAATTGGGTCAGCCTGCTTTTTCTTCTCCAAAACCAGTTCTGACGTTTGTTTGGGATCATTATCTTGTCAGAACATGCAGTTACATTCAGGTTTCAAATTTCCTTGGTAAGCCACACTTGTTCCTCAGTCATCAGATGTGAGTTATCTGAACAATGACCTTACAGGCTCAATTAGATGTTACCATCACTTTGATCCACACGGTTGTTTGAGTAGCCATCAAAGTGTCAACTTCGGCTTATAAGACATTTGTTATATCAAAAGCAACTCCTCCAGGTAGTGTCTGAAAAATATCGGGGCTGTGATGAAAATGTGAACTTTGTGAAAACAAGTCATTAAGGTAAGTTAGCGTTACTGTGGAACAGAGTAATCTTCTACCAAATGCTGTCTGTCCTCATCTTATAACCATTTTGATCTGCCTTTCCTTTAAGGTGTGTGTGACCTTAATGCTGGTAGAAAAAAAAAATCTGCCGCAGAGACTGTGTTGAGCTTTAGGCAAGTAACATTAAAAAAAAACCTTAGAGAAAGAAAAAGGAGGGCAAGAAGTAATGCCAAGGCAGGAGACAGATGACAAAAAAAAACCTTGGCATAAAAAATAAACAGTTGTCGACCTATTTTTTTTATAGTTCATCACAGGCGCAGTAGGAAAAGTTTCACGATGCTCAGATGAGAAACGCGGGTGTCATTACCAGCATCAAATATTTTTCTAACATTATTTAAAACTACTCTCTCGCCCATCCGCCATCCCTGGCTCTTCATCTCAAGCTTGGGTCCTCTACCAGCGGCCATCTTCCTAACGTATTCTTGGAGCTTGGATCTTGGATGTCGCCTCTTTCTTCACCAGTTGGTTCACTCGTGCCATGAGGTGCTGCTCATGAAGAGAATTCATATTCTTGAGCCTGTAGGCATGGACCATGTCCAGGCCTGGCGCTGTCCAGCTCTTCCTACCAACAGAATCTTTGTTGGATGTCTGTCATTGTTGATGTTCACTGGACTTTGTACAGGAAGATTAGATCAGGTCTATTATCCACTGTACACCACTGATGTGTGATGCTTATTTCCAGTATTGTTCACTCCTTCCTGGGTTACTTTGTGTGTTATTACCCCGCCACAGTAAGTTCACTTTAGCTGATTTGGTGGAGAACAGCCTGTTTATTTGTCTGGCTTATATCTCTTCAGTCTGGCAGCCAGAGCTTGGAGTCTGTGGCTGTTTCCAGGGCCACAGGTATGGGCATCTGTTTGTATTTCTGGGGTATTCTCTTTCTGGATGCATGTTTCTGGAGATCTGACAATTGGCTGACTTCTTTCTGTGTTGCCCTAATTTTGGCTTCTTCTTTGAGGTGGACATTTTCCATCATGGCTGCTCCTAGCATTATCTTTGCCAGGCATCACTAATGCTGTACTGTATATCAGTATCAGCAAGCTGGTTTCTTAGTAATGAATTGGAGATACTTCATTCAGCTTCCCTGTCAGGTCAGTTGTTTTCACTTTCATTGGTGTTTTACTGTAGTTGTGAAAGCAACTGCTCCTAATGTTTAGCTAAATTAGACTGGTTATCTAAGCATGCATCAGTCTTTATGCAAGGTATGTTACTGCCAAATAAACCTTACATATACTAAGTCAGTTGCTCTAGCTATTAACACCAACCAGATCACAAAGGGGCAATTAAATAGAGGGCATTGGAGGGTAATGATGCTGGTGAACATGACATAGTGAAAGGCAGTTATGGTCTAATACTGGTGTATTTTTTCTTGTCAAACTCCCCTACCGTCTTCTGGATCAGGGAATCATGCACAACCCAAGAGAGAAACCTCATTCTCCTGGAAGAAATCTTTTGTCAAATGAGCGTAGTAGACTGCATCGTTGCAACCACAGAGGAGCTCTGTCAGTCAAGGCAGCCGTGTGATGCAAAATCTCCACGTTGCCAGCTGGGTGTTTGACACACCGAAACAACCTGAAGCTACATTGTCCCATCGATGGAAAGCACTCCCCAGATTATGACAGTGATGATGACTGGCCCAGACTAAACTTTTCCACCTTCGTTATTTCCTGAAAAGTCCAAGCAGGTAATTTTGTGTGTGGGAAGAGAGGCGGCCTTTTGGGTTTTTAAGCCATTCTGCAACTGGTGACTTTTTATGCGTATTGGGTTGAAGTCAGTGTCAGTGAGGGCTTCAGCCTGTTTCTACACCTGCTCACTGAAGGTAATTCTTTTGGGGTATACAACTTTTTTTTTTTTGCGACAGCAATAGCGTATTGGATCTTTTATGTGTTTGCCTTCAACGGGTCATAACTGTGAATGACAGAAAATGAATACTTCAGTCTGTTTGAATTTAAATGCAATTTTCAAAAATTGCCTGCTCTATTTTTGTTGTCTGTTGCCCCCCGCCCCATTTCTTCTTCTTATATTTTGAGGGTAGTACTTACACCTTGGTGGTGATGCTTTTGATTTTTTCCAGTCACAGGATTTTGTCTAGGAGTATACATACAAAGGAAAGAAACTATGTAGCATAATGGCAGAATGGACAGGCCTTTATAGCAAAGCATTGTATAATCTTTCCAGGACAAGTGACGTCCGAATATTTTCTTTTCAACTTGGTTCTATTTTTAATTTGCATTACGTAAGGCCACTAAAATTTCAAATCATTGCGACAATGAGTAATTTTATTACAGATAAGTTCTGATCAGTGTATTGTGGGTGAATTAATTTTGTCCAAAAGCTTTCTCATATTCAATGTGAAAAATTATTCACAAATGGGTACAAAATAAATCTGGTATTTTCTGCAAGTTCACAAAATATATTTGGAACATTAGTGTTTGATTGGCTTTCTCTCACATTTTGCATAATATTGACACAATCTGTGCTTCAGACTCGAATTAAAAACTTAGGGGGTTGCATAAGTTTTGGCAACAAATAAAGCAGTCAGTTTTTTGCGGGAAATGGATGTGTAAATCATTTCTTATCTTAAATTTCAAAAGGGTTTTAAAAATATATATATATAACTGAATAAATGTGATCATTATTACTATGAAATTAAAAAGAATGCACAAAGTGTTATTGAAGATGTATACTTTGTTTTATCTAAAATGTCCTATTATATTGCAAAAAGAGTTTAATTTGTGCACAATAATCTAAAATTTAAAATATAGAATTACCTGTCCTGGAAAGCCAAATTTGTATTAGTCTTGAAAATAACTGAATTGCATTGAATCTGTTTTCATTTTTAAATCTTTACATTCGAACTGTAGAGCAACATGAGTGGTCAGTCTCACACACTTTCATTCCCTGTGCAAGCACAACTGTGTCTGAGTCAGATTTTGTGCTTAACCCAAGTTCGTACACTTTATTTCTGTTGGCATGAGTGTGAATGCCGTCAGACCAAGTGATGACATAGCAAAATGTTAGAAAATGAAAAAGAAGAACAATAAACTCCCCTTGGCTTGTTTTAACTGGGGATGTAACACAATCAATATTATTATTGACAAAAGGAAGAGGTACTATTTGTTTGTATATTGATTATTTCAAGCCAGGAGCTCATTTCAAGATTTTCGTTTTCATAGCGGAGTCTTTCAGCCAAGAAGCCTGACTAAGCCTGGAGAAGCCTTCACAACATAAGCTCTTTCCCACTCATAATGGAAGCACAACACTTCCACGTATACATGCCGTCGCGATTTGGTCACATTAATAAATCAATGGAAGTACTGAAAGCTGTCACAAGTAATCTAATCTGTAATCCTCTGGCATAAACTGTAATTATTATGCCCAGGCTAAAACACGGATGATTTATCCAAACACAGCCTGGAAGTGCTGCCCACTTCCAGTAAAGCAAATATGTTCAGGCTCACATTCTTTATGGATTGCTGTCTGCTGTTTGTAATTTTAACGCAATTGTGTTTGGTGAAAGCAGCTACAGTAGCTTAATTAGCCAAGGATAGTCGTATTTTAACACTCTATACTGTTTTACTTTGTGTCTGAATTGGGAATGTCTCACCGTCATTTGAAAACTGATGATTTACAGTATTTTCCCACATTATACTTTTAGTTTCCTTTAGGGAAACGTGATTGTGCGACTTCGATTTATAATATCTATCTTCAGGAGGTGGTTCAGTCGTTATGGTTTAATAAGATGTCATTATTCATAATTGTCCACTGACCCAAATGAACTACAGGTGATGTAAATATGGTTTAATAAAACATCCTCATAAATCAATAAGCAAAATAAATGTGGGATTTGGACATTTTTACGTATATTTACCCTGAGAGTTCCAACCAGGGAGCCCACCAGCATGTATTCACCGTAGTAAACCAGATATACAGTCATCTCTCTCTCTCAGTGCAAAAGTGCAGATGCAGAAAGGCTAAGAGGGCTAAAATATTTATGTCGGGTATTTTCACCATCAGTTCTCTCTGAAAAAGAAAGACGAGTGAAAAGAGTAAAGAAGAGGGCGATGATGTGTATAAAAGGCATATCAAAGTAAGAGAGAGACAGAGAGAGAGTGAGAGACAGTGAGAGAGAAATGAGTGTGCAGCACAGATGCCAAATGAATCTAGGGCAGTTCAGAAAATAAAAAAAGAAAAACACACAAAGCATTATTCAAAAATCTACTTAGTACGCATGTGCAGCCCTTTGTGTGTGAGTGTGTGTGTTTATCTCTAAATGTTTGTGTTTCTTTTGCTGGAGCATACAGTACGACAAGCGCTCACTTCTCAAAGTACCATACCAGAGGTTAACCAAGCTGGAACACCAGAACTTTCTTTGTATTCATCCTCTTTTAATCCTCATAGCGCTTTGCGCATTACTCCCACTCTTCTTACAGCATCCATCCCCTGCCTCACTCTCGCAATCCACCGAGAAAGACTTTATTTCTCCTCATCGACACTGAGTGATTTTGTGTATGTGTGCATGGGCGTGGGTTAACAGGGGCAGGGGGTTGGCACAAACCAAAGATCATGGCAGATGGTGTCCTTACTTAACATATACACCACATGCATACACTTGACACTGAACACACACACACTCTTACTCAGAGAAGGATGAGCACATAGAGTATATATTATGCATGGCTCATAACGTGTGCACACACACACACACACACACAAACACACACACACACACACACACACACCTGGAGACTTCTGCAAAAGCATCGCAGTCTCCACAGAGCATGGCTAAGCTTTGCACGTAATCATGGTTTATGATTGTCTTTGTATGAATTTGTGACTAATCTTATTGGATCCAATTGTACTTTAATTGTTTACATTCATTACGGTCAATTAGTGATGCAGTTTTGCTGCCAGTCATGTCTTTACTGACTGCAGTTATTTAACTCAACCAAAAAAAAAAGATGTAAGAAAAAAAACCAAAACTGTGGCACACGCCTACACACTTATCTTTGCCTTTTTCAATTTCTCTCTTTCAGATGATGTTTTTCATTAATTCTAAAAACTTGAAAGAATTTCAGATTACACTGAGCACAAAAATATGTGGAAGTCTGCTGTGTATTGATGCAAGTAGGAGCCTTAAAATAGCAATCCTACAAGTAATTTATACATATTGCATGAGCTGATTTCAACCATTTCTTGTTTAGAAAATTTGTACGCTTAAAAAAAAAAATGCATCAAAAAGCTTTTCCTCCCCAAAGATCAAACAACAGCTTAATTATTTTTCATTTTCTGTCTCTGGCTATAAACACACACACACACACACACACTCACATACACACAAATATCTATAGCAACCCGGAGAAGTGGCATGTAGGCTCTGACCTCATCATTTCTAACAGAAAATGTTCGCAAAGAGACATTGGGGACTTATTATATCATACCCTCAGTCAGAGCCTGCAGGTGGATTATGAGATGGTAGCACGCTGGAGAAGGAAGCAGTACAGCCGTTTTTAGAGGTAAGTAATGTCTGGTGTATTTGTTTCAGTACAGATCCGACTGGATGCCTGAATGGTTTCAGAAAGTCTGGATGAAGCAATTTACAAACAGTGGAAGGTGTGCAAGCGAATCTACAGTTTATGCATACACTGTTGAAACCAGATGTGTACATACAATGTGTAAAAAAAATATTTCCCCCATTGCCTGTCATTAAATCAGAATAAAATTGTCCTATTTTTGTTTAGCTAGAATTTATGAAAAATGATTTATCACTCTCCATGTATCTTGGGTTAATGCCAGAATAATGAAAGTGAGAATGTCTTATAAATTCCTTCTATCGTTCTGAGATGTAGCGAGAATTGCGCTAATCAAAACAAAATGGAAAATTAAGATTTAATTAAAGCCAACAGAGTCAAGCAAGATCCAAAAAGAGATTAAAGGGTAACACTTTATTTGAAGGGGTGTGCATAAGACTGATATGACACTGACATAGCATCTGTCATGAACATGAAGAAGTCTTTGAATGTGTATGACAGTGTTCATTAAGTGTCATTCAGTAAATAATGACACTTTTAAAGCAAAGTTGCTCTAAAGGATGGATTGAAAGTCCATTCAAAATGCCAACTTTGAATTAAATTATCATAATGCAACAATGCAACCTTTAAACCAACTTTGCATTAAAAGTGACATTTACCAACTGACACTTCATAACAAGTGTCATAAACATTCATAAAGACTTCTTTATGTTCATGACAAGTGTTATGTCATGTTTATAACGGTGTCATGTCAGCCTTATGCACACCCCTTCAAATAAAGTGTTACCAATTAAAGTATTAACTGCTGTCTTGTCTCTTCTAACTCACTAAAATGGACAAGGAAAACTTAGCATCAGTGGTGCAATTACACATTATTCAGGTGGATGCAAAAACATAAATTGTCACGATGAGGTGTTTGTAGGTGGACCCAAATGCAGAGAGGCAGAGGCAGCTTGTAGGTGAAGAAGGTTCTAATTTTAAAAAAAACACACATTGAGAACAGAGGGAGCCATAGACAAAACAAAACCAGGAATCTAAGTAAACATTATAGCAGGAAAATAACAGGAGTCGACGAGGCAAACCAGCAAGGAGGAACTGAGAACGAGTCGTAAATATACTGGGGAGATTGATTGCTGAAAAAGGAACATATGGCTGATTAGAAATGGGGTGCAGGTGTGAGGGGAGAGAGCAGGAGGCAGAGTGGCACAGAGAGCACACACAAGACTAGTGAAAAGAATCTAACACTGAAAAATAACTAGACCAAAGGAACATGATTAACTAGAGTAACAAGGAATAACTAGACACAAGAAATAAACATCACTAAGGACAGACTAAATTAAAGTAAAACAGAACTCAAACCTCAAAAACAACTCAAAACAACCTTGGACATAACAAATATTCCAGCAAATTATTGTCGAAAGGTTGTGAAAGAATTCCCACAAGTTTTGACTCAACTCCTACAGTTATAAAATAATGTCTTACTCATTATTTTAGCATTTAGAAAATATAAATAATTTTTGGCAGTCTTCATGCAGCAAACAAAAGAGTGTTTTATACCATGAAATAGTTTGACTGCATTTGTACTTATCTGGAGACATCAACCGACTGTAACGCCTTTCCTTCAGAATGAATATGTGTGTATTTTCTTTTATACCAGCTAAAAGTTTCCAAATTCATCATCATAAAGAAACTAATGTTCTGCATCAGACATGCATCTCCACATTATCACTCTTACAAAGATCTAAAGACGCTACAAAGCGGCTGCACTACGTTGCACCACGTTGTTGCTGCCATCTGTCAGAAAGTTTTAAGTTTTGAATGCGGTAATTTCAAAGGAATCCTGAGCCTTGAAGTGCTGTGGGTTTATTCCATTCTGGAACACTTAGTGAAATTTAAAATGACATGTTAAAGCATTTTTTTTCCATTTACTCAACTAAATTTTTCATTTCTTTTTTGTTCATAAATGAGGTTGTACGAAGTATGCTTGAGTTGTCAGTATCTCTCCTGCAGCAGGCAGCAGATAGTTTATGGTTTGGAAAAGCGGTACATGTTTCTAACAGAAAAATAAAGTGGAAAAAAGCTTCTTGAAATTAATTTCTCTTGGCAGCTGTGAGACACACATCATCGTCTAGCTATTCACTTGACACTGTTGGATCCAGAGTTGGATTACTAGATAAGCCAGGCTGTGGCTTTTTGAAATATAGGTTGAAATATACCTTTCTAAGATGTGCTCACCAGGTACGCTGGATGCTTCAAAGTAAACATGAAACTACTAGGGTGACCTACAACTATTTCTTTTTGGGTTAATCTGACCACTTTTTGGTACAAGTAAATAATTGAAATTTTATGCACGGACATTCAGTTGACCATTAAATATTAAGGCAACAGTTCAGTAAAAATAAAAAGTACCCCTATCTGATCTGACGGACAGATCATTGTGAATTACAAACAATTCAACTACTTATAGACAAATTAGGGTGGAAATCAGCCATGTGTTCCCTGAATGCACCTTCTCACACAGTAAAAACAGCAGAACATGTCACAAACCAATGTCAGAATAAAATACGTAGAAATTATTTAGTAGTATGACCATGCAAATAATTTTGTTCAGACAAATATCCAGCAATAGCACACTAGAGGTAACATGACAGATCAATTTCTTGCAAATGGCTTCACTGTACTAACAGTTTACATCCAGTATACAAAGTAAGAGTTTTATTACATGAGTTTTCTAGATGTCAGGAAGATGTTTCCAACTTAAAGCAACTTTAAGGATGCACACATTGTAAAAAACAATGTGCACCAAAGAATGCTACGTACTAAAACACCAATATATTTTCTAAGTTTGATTTGTTTCTCAATGTCTTTTAAGAATGTCTTTTAAGTACCTGTTTGCTTACAATCCCAACTAAATCCTGTTTCTTTGAAATGTTGCACATAAGTCACTTTGTTTATTAGGTAAGACATTGACTTCACATAAGTGCCTCACAAAACTTCACTTCAATCAAAACTCATACAGTTATCTACCATCACACGCTCAACAGACTTGCAATGTACATGTGGCAATGCAAAAAAAAGTTGAACTCAAGCTGGAGTCAAGGAGCTGTAAAACATTAAACTCAGCAATACTCTGAAAAAATTGGGAAATTTTCTCCACCAGACCTTCCAACACCATTTTCTCCCCAATTATTAGTTCACTTACCAGGTGTGTGACATGCCTAAAGCAGACTATGGGAGTGCATGACATTCATCAGAGATGTTTCACTAACCTCTCACTATTCCCTATTCTTTTCCTTTTCACATATGCAACACATAGTTCATACTGTAATATTCTTGTTCCACTTTCTTATCCATTGGATCTATTTTTTCCCTCCCTCTGAGACAGCTTCTACTTGTCTACAAAGATGTTCACTTCCCCTGCTACTTCATTCACGCCTTGCAGAGGCACAGCTAAAGAGACTGCATCCAATTTCCTCAAATCATTCAAACATGCTGCAATTCTGAAAACTGTTAGCTGTAAAGGTGTCATCCCGTGCCTTTCGTTTTCTTGCCCTGGGGGACCTCCTACAGGTGCCTGGCAGTGAGGGACTGTTGGCTGTTGTGAAACACGAAGGCCATATTGATTGTGCAGGGGACTGCAACAGCTGGTTGGCTGAAAGAGAGCACAGCATGCAGTGGCCAAGAACGCGATGTGGAGGAGTGAGCAAGGGTGGATCTCTCCCAAGGGCTATCCCTCTCAGGATCTTTGCATAATCTCCCTTGAAGGATTCTGAGATCGATTTCGAGGGCGTGGCAGAGGAGCGGAGGCCAGGAGGGACGGAGCAGGTGGGGAGGCCTAAAGATCTGAGACTGTCAATTGTGAACCAGCAAGGAGGCACTGCTGAATACCTAATTTATTCACTTTGGCCTATTAGAGGTTCTACTTGCAAGGATTTTTATGGTCTGTGTACAGGCACATTCTTAGCTGAAAAAATATACAGAAATAATGCACACAGCTATTCAGTGTACAAGGTGTCAAATAGGTAAGACCCCATGAGATTTATATTACAAAAAAAAAATCATTCTGAACTTTTAGACATTTTGGATTCTCTCAGATAATCAAGTTTGTTTTTTGTTTTTTTGACTAGGCCTTTTCAGCACATAAATTTGATATTCCATTGTGATATTCCTAGATGAATTAACATAGGTGGAAGCGACTTACTAATTATGTAACTTCTAAAGGCAATTCATTGACCTGGATTATATTTAGTGGTATCAATATAAAACAGGCCAAGTAGAAGCACCCGCAACAATTCTGGATTTTTTATTTTTTAATCTTTGAAACAATAGTTCACAGCACTTTATGTTAATCAGCTTGTCAATTTCCACTGGAGTGTTTCAGTGGTGGCTTCAGTGATTCACCTTACAAAACTCTGAGTATGTTGTTAAATGTGAAAAAAGAATTACCTGCCATCTAGTTTTTATTCTGAAATTAATGAGAAACATGTTTCCTTCATCATTTTTATCTATTGTTTCATCTTCTTATTCTGCTACACAGCAGTTACGACCACGAGAAAACTATCTGAGCCATACAAATGAGTCAAAATTATATGCTGTATTTTTTTTTTTTGCTACATCTATATAATCTGACCTGCCAGGCATTTGCTGTCACAGCATTTTAGCTCAGCTACCATACCGTTACAGAACATGCATCTTTTTTTTAACTTAACTGTAAGCAGAATTAATTAGGTCAGTGCTGCCTAACTTTTGCTGGTTTCAGAGCAAGGAGATCGAGCCGTTTTATCGCTTTCAGCCAATGCATTGGACACGTCTGCGGCCGCAAATATTCCCAATCATCTTGTTCAACAACCAGTCCCATACAGGCATGCCGATGTAATATCCTCATTTTGCTCATGAAATTTAGCTGCATCATATTTGATTATTTTCACACAAACATAAAGAAGTAAAGAAAATTGCATTTTCAGGCTCTTACCAGTGTAACATTCATCACTTCTTCAGATTATCGCCCACAGACAGAACTATGGATTTTCAAAAATTATGGCTCACACTGCTTAATAGAATTCTGATAAAGAGAAGATTACATAGTGGTTTGGTTTGGTAGGTGGTGGTTACTTCACCTTCATCCAGGCCTGTTCCTCCATACTGATTACCTCTCCCTCTTTCTTTTTTTCCCCTTGGTACAGCTCTGATATGTGATTGCAATTGATTGGAGACTGCTCATCATTCCTCCAGGGACGACATCAAGAGGCATGGTAAAATGAAAGGAGCGGGTGGGTGGAGAACGAGACTATGTGTGGAAGCTAAACGGGTGCAATAAAATAGCAAAATAAAGTTGGAAGGGTATCCCTTTTGCATTTTAAGTCGATGTCTCCAGGGATCACTCTGGCCAAGCGGCACCTTAGATGTCATGGGTGAAAATAGGAAAAGGGCTTCATTATCGACTGGAGTAAAAGCTAATTTATAACATCTTATAAAAAGGGAATCCGCTTACTTAGCAAACTGATATCCCCCTTTTGTCATTTTTAAAAGAATCAGATGGAGCACTTATTAAGTATTGATCACACGGACTAAATGCGTGTCCGTGTGAACTTTTGAACCTTGTGCACAAAGCTCACACGAAACAATCGGGAACTGGACTCTTTCTCTCTGTAATGTTTCGCTTCACCAATGAACATCTGTCTATTCTCCAAGAAAATTATGTTCGGAGTTGGCTGAGGGAGTTGTCCTACACTTTTCCTGTGCTAACAACAACAACAAAAAAGACAAGTTCATCTCATCAGAGAGTCATGGCATCACTCATCACTCCTCTTAAATCTGTATTTGACAGGTAATTCTTGTTGGAGAAAAAATAGCTGAGATGGTTTCCAAAGCAGCGCTCTGTTTATTAGTTTTGTTTGCATCACAAGGCGTAAGAGTATCCCGTGAGAGCTTGTTGGTTTGCCAAACCAGTCTCCTTATCTCATCTAAATTCTGGATACAGAACAAAATGTCAAACTGATTTCAGAACAGGCCATTAATAAACGTTTCCCAAATGGCAAAAGTGTAATCGTCCTAGCTCTCTTTCCATGTTTTCTGTTTGTGGTCTCGCATGCACAATACCAAGAATGGTATAAATTTCTGTATTAACCCCTGGATTAGTTGTTTTTTTTTTCACAGATGCATGATGCTTTTCAGCGGTAGACTGAAACGCATCATGCATTTGTATGGACTCTTAAGTTTTGTAATAACCGCATAACTAATCCAAACAGCATGAATGACATTTCTGTTGAGCAGTCAAATCAAGGCCGGCTCCTGGCTCACGTTGTTGCAAAAAGAGCCTTGAACCAATGAAGGAAGGAATCCACTAGACCCATGAAGATGTGCTGTGGCTGTGGTTCTACACAGTAAAAATTCCAGTGTTAAATTAACACCCAAAAGTGTCTATATGTGTCCAAGTCAGCTGGTGTTAAATTCAACACTACAGAGTGTCACATTAACATTTACAACGGTGTTAGTGTTAAAATATGTTAAAAGTAACACCAGTGTAGTGTTGATCACAAAACACAATGTGGTGTTAATAAAGTAAATAAT
>CAEGAF010186211.1:0-10668 GCA_903067075.1 Micropoecilia bifurca | reverse complement strand
AAAGTGATCTGTTGGTTTATATATATATATATATATATATATATATATATATATATATATATATATATATATATATATATACACACACATTTTAAAAGACATGAATTTGGGTGGCAGTTCGTCTTCCAGAAAAACATGCAGCCAGAGCTATAATGGGAATTTTTGGATCAAATCTAATATTCAAATCTAATATTCTGGTGTTAAAATTCTCCGGTCAAAGTCCAGACCTGAATCTAACTGAGAATGTGGCAAAGCATAAAGTTGATGTTCAGAGAGGCAATCCATCCAATCTTTTCCTTCCGCTCAAACATTTTGCTATAAATTGTGCTGTTCAGGTGCATGAAGTCTGAATAAAAAATTTTAAGTTGGTGCCTGTAAACATAATTATAGCCGGACAAAAATACAATGGAAATATATACAAAAAAACTAGGTGCATTTGTGCATACCCCTGCTTGTCTTCTTGCATAACCACTTACAGATCTCACATCAAACAAGACAGAGCAACTCTAAACTTGTGTGGAGGACAGCAAAATTGCAACTCAATGTGCAGCAGCTGCTTTGCAGAAAGTGCACTGGAAGCTATCACATTACTAAATAAAACAGAGCACTAAATATTGGAGGCAATCTGCACTGTTGTGCTTAAATTTTCCCCATGGCAACACTGTTTGTTTATCATATTGGAAATATATCAATGACCTGACACCGTAATAGCCTTGTAATGAATGCCAAGTATCTGTCCTCTGGAGTTATCAACACTAACTCCAAAGCCAGAACTTTTTCCTTTTTCACAGAATCTGAATGAAGCTGGGGAAAAAAAAGAAAAGTGAAACAGATATTTGGAAGTGTGCATGAGGTTAAAGTGTTTAGGGCAAGTTTTTGTTGTTGAGATGTTCATGCCACCTTACATTGTTGTTAAATACGCTATTTTATTAATCACCGATATTTAATAATTAAATATTAATTATTATTTCATTATAAAAATCCAAGTTGCACCATCTTGTTGTTTAAGTTGGTGCAGCTGCACTGTGTTTTACAGTCACAACTGAAAACAGAGGGACTGAACTCCTGCCTGAAGTCTCACATGACCAGGCTGTCAGCTTACAATCAGCTTACAAGCCAGTGCCTTTGTATGCAAAAATCTTTCTTCAATTCGGTAATCAAAGTCACATTTTTGTGGGTGTGCATATAGTCAAGTCCTCCTCTCAGGGACAATGGTATCCAAGAGACCACTGCAACAACACGTCAAGTTCTCTATTTTTTTGGGTGTTTTGTTCCCCTTTTTCACATGAAACTTCTGCACCTCCACCCAGTAACGGCCCCAATGCTGTAAGACTTCCATTTCAAGAGTGACTTCATTTGGCTTGTTCAGGTTCCATCTGGTGTAAATGTATTCAAAAACAACCATTGCAGCTTTTGCATATGCTTTTGCACGTATGACGCTGTGCTAATTATACATGTTTAATTGTGGGTAACATAGCAACACAGTTTGTGAACTTGAGAATGTTTCCTCACATGAAGTTGAACATCACTCCTTTTTCTTTTCTTTTTTTTTTTTTTTTTACTGGTGCGCTCACTTTGGATCTCTGCAGCCTGCGCCGAGATGGAAAGCAGATACATCTGGTTTACATGAAGAAAGCTTCGACTCTTATTTCTCACAGTGCAGCAGCATGACCTGATCCTTGGCTACAATCCCTCAGGCACATATTTCTTCCCACTAGAGACTTTACATTTGCATGGCATGGGGCTAGACTTGCTGGGCTGCAGCGACTGTGGCACTTTATGATCTGGCATTTGCGTGGAAAATGGAAATAAGTTTTAAACATTGCGGGTCATTTGCAGTTGTAACGGTGAAGGGCCGGTCATTGTTTCGGAGCATTGCATCAAACTTACATTGCATCTGTGTGTGGTCACACTGCAGATATGATCTGTTTTGTCAGAAGGGTTTTCTTGCAGTAAACAGAAAAATACTCACATACTTTATGGAAAAAAAATGCATTAAAATGGGAGCTTTACAAGAGGGACATCTGGTTACAATGGCTTATCAAAGTGGAAGATATGGGTTGTTTGTGTTCTGGGTCACCCCAGCATATCGCATTCAACTGTGTAACAACATGAGAACAATGGGCACTTAAAATTTTATCAAAAATATACAACAGCAGCACAGAGCAAAGAGGTTTTACATAGGCACTTGGCAGTAGCAACTTGTATGTGATATGTGCTGATATCCTGTGCACTTATTCCCAGTTCTGTGTACAATGTCACTGACCTCTAAGTGTTCTACTCTCCCTTTAATATTATGACAACAGGCATGGAGGCTCTCCTCCAGGTCTGTAGTTAAATGTGACACTAATCTTTTCTCTGATCCACATCGTGCCCAGCATGGTTTACTGCACTTCATTTGAGACAATTCCGCTTTGTTGCTAGGTTAGCCTTTGGATATGGCTTTGTAAGAAATCCAAAAGTATTTTCTTCGTTTATTGTTTCTTTTTTTTGATGCTGCATTCTTTGCATTCTCTTTAATATTGTCTCTGTTGAACTTTGTCGGAAGAGCATAGATTATGAGAGCTTTAGAGAAATATTTTTTAGGATGCTCCAAATAACCAGTTTGGATATGCTTCTTCAAATTAAATGTCGCCATTCATTTTCCCCCACACCCCAAAAGGAGCCTCTGATGGAAGCACCCAGAAAGTTTCATGACCTTTAGATTGAGCTGTACATAACGCCTTTGTAAGGATATAATGATATTAAAAGTAAGAATGAGTTTAATGGTCGCTGGATCAAAGGGCAGGAGGTTAATAGGAGGCTTAATCTAAAGATAGGAGGATGGAGCTCATAAAACTCATCAGGTCATGTTGTTGGCCAAAGAAGCATTTTTACTGGGTCATAATTTAGATGACATTTTAATCTGTTTTTGTGTCCATTAGGCTGGGGGAGGAGTATGGATTTACAATGCAATAAATTGAAGGCCCGTGTTGTTTCTGTCTCTGGGGATCAGACTCCCCTTTAACCTCTGCAGGTCAATTCTTTGTACATAACACTAACTAAATAATAATTAAAAAAAAAGATGTTTCTGTAGAAGTGTTTCAGATCAACTTAAAAAATACCATGGTGTGCTTTTAAAAATGTTTTTATAATACCTTCTCAACACTGATCTTCCAAAGTCTGAGCTTTCAAAGGCACATATTTTGATGGATATGTTTATTTAGCGCAGAAAAATCCTTTGAACTTTTTGTAGCTGACACATCTTTGCCCCTTCTAATCAGTCCTAACCTACTTTCCCAACTATATTTAGAAATCTATTGTACATGTATGGTTTTATGTGGACATCTTTTCAACTTTACATTTCTAGCCATGTTTTTAGCTGTATTTTGTAGCAAGAAGCCAAAAGAAAAATAATAATACATAGTGGTTCATGAACATGTTTTGAAATTAACCTAACTATCAAGAATTGTGACTTGAATACAGCAGGAAATTGTGATGACGTAATAACAAAACAAATATGCTTAAGAAACTTGTGTAGATGAGTACAGATGAGTATAAAAACACTTATTGTTTTAAATAAACAAAAAATAAGTGATTTGATTTGTGAGCAGATATTTGCTCACAAATCAAAGCAGTTTGGTTAAAACTGTTATGCATGCTTTGATCCTTCATACACCAAATTAAATTCATTTTTTTTATTATTGTTTTTACACATGTAAGGGTCACTTTGAAAAAAGGGATTCCAGTAAAATTAATCTTTGATATTGGAAATAATGTTTAACTTTTTTTTTGACTGACCACTACGAGTTGATTAATATCTGGTTCAGAGATCACGACCATCGTAGAACATTTACTATAGGTTTTATGGTAATACCTGAGGGTTATGGGTAATGTAGTCTTGACAATTGTTTGCTGTTGTCGAACTGTGCCAAGAGCTTTAAAATGGATTCATTTGAGGTCTTTCTTTCGACGCTAATCTACTAGGACACACTTTAATCTGTTTGCGGTAAATGAAGGAAGAGACCGACGGTTCCAGGCAGCCCCACCCTGTTTCATGCGCTTCTCTCTTTGACAGATGTTGGACGTGTTGGGTCTTTTCTCTCCACGTGCTCGTAGTGACCCCTGGTGGCCAAGTGTCACCGTGATTCTGATTTAGGCTCATTGTCGTGAAGAGTTGGAGCGAAGTCAGGTGGCGCAGGTTAAATTGCGGGAAAGTTCAGGTTTCAGCGGAGTTTGGGTGACGTTTTGTCTTTGGAAAGTAGGTTTTTCGTGATGGGAGAACGACGCAGCATCCTTTGTCTTGTGAGTAACTGCTGGGTTGTTTTTTTTTTCCCTCTAGCTGTTTGAGTTAACTGTGGCTTATGAATATTTCAAATGTGCCCCGACGTCACCGGAATAATAAATAAAGGGAAACTAAATGCATTGTTACCACGTTTCAAAATAGTATTTATTGCCTTATATATACTTGAAATATGTTGCTTAATTTATAATAGATGTTTTTCTTTTAGAAAAAGAACATTCTTTCGTGTGTGAAAGATACTTTCATTTGCAATAGTTTGTGCTCACAGTGTTGTACT
Source organism: Micropoecilia bifurca (assembly GCA_903067075.1). Classification (NCBI taxonomy): domain Eukaryota; kingdom Metazoa; phylum Chordata; class Actinopteri; order Cyprinodontiformes; family Poeciliidae; genus Micropoecilia; species Micropoecilia bifurca. Next base: position 6,109 of record CAEGAF010186211.1, on the reverse strand, counting down.
TTTACAACGCCACGAACTGACTAATAGAATATTGGGCACATTTTTCCAAATAGAAAAACGACAGGGTTTGATACAGAGTCTTACAAAAGTATTCATGCCTCAGTCGTATTTTTCCCCATTAATTTTGTTCCAACCACAGTTTTAAGTAGTGCGTGACTGTAAAGTGAAGGAAATGTACGTATGTTTTTCAACATATTTTTAAACAAAATTCAGAAAATTGCGTTTGTATTTGTCTTCCGTTTGCTCTGAATTGTTTACATTTTATTTTTTTTTTTGCATCTGCAACTAAAAATACTTCTAAATTCAACATGTGAGAAGCTCAGCCCTTTCTGCTTGGCTTAACATCAGTTTTTCTGTGTGTGGTTACTCTTTTGACTATTTTCTAGATTAACTGAGTAATAATTGGATAGCAAAAGGTGCTATCAATTTTGTCTTTATTACTGGTCTGAGTATGTTTGTTATTTTAGAAAATGGCATTTTTTTTGTCAGTTAATGATTGACTAATTACTTCTTACACTATGACCCTTGTTTCATTCATCTTCCCATCAGCAATCTTACACGGTCCCTAAACATGCCCACAGTATAATGCTGTCACTGCCATGTTTCATTCAGGGTGATGTGTTAGGTTTCTGCCACAAATAGTATTTTGTATGAAGGACAAAATGTTCTGTTTTTAGTCTTCTCGTATCAATTTAGCTTATTCTCTGAATAATGCTCTTCTTGTCCAGACTGTTATTTTTTGAAGTAGCTTTTCAGTTTGGCTGTCCTCGGTGCATTGGTATATGAGACTCTACTGTTTGAAAAGCAAATAGTTGCAATACATTTGCTTGAGTGGTATGTGATATAGCAAACATTTTTTATTAAAACAGAAGAAGAAAACAACGCATTTCGTCATATTGGTCTGTTATATAAAACGTGAATATAGTACGTCAAGGTTTGAGGTTGTAATATAATACATATCAAAAAAATAGAAAAAATACTCAAGGGCTGCAGATACTTTAACGAAGAACTATTACATCTGCAAATTAACCCTTTTTTAAATTGTGCTGCAGAATTAACTCTTGGCATCCCGAGCTGAGGAATATTCCTCAACTCCATGGATCTTGTTCAAGTTTACTAGATCAGTGTAATCTTTCCAGGCATATTGTATGAATTACTTTGCAGATTTCCTCCCATTGTTTTCTAGGAAGCCCTGCTGCTTTTCAGCAAGGCTTTGAATTAAAATTAGCCACCTGTAACCAAGCAGTGGATTTTCACTGATTCAGACTGGGGGCTGGTATGACTCACTGTTTTATGCCTTTATGACAGGATTACTTAGCTAATTGGCTGGGATATTTAAACACTCAAAGTAAGTGACTCCATTATGAGTGGTTATTTCCTTGTTTGGCTACTTCTTAATTTTTGGTTTATTCAGAGATTTTTACGTTGTATGGAGGAAACAATTAAAGCCACTTCAAAAGTATAACATATATGTTTCCTAAGTAAAATACAGTAAAATGAGGAGGGGGACTGTCCTGTAAGAACTGGGCCCAAATGTTTGCATTTGCATTACAGTTGGTTGCTTAAAAAAATGCCTGCATCACTAGAGGAAAATTACACATCCACATTGCTTTCATAGCTGGAAAGTATTGGAGCAAAACCATAGCATGGTGGCATGTCTCGGCTTGACCCACTAACACCTGTGATTATGCAAAGGGCACAAAGGTGTTGCATTACAATGTTCAGCACAATATTTGAAAATTACTCACAGAACCAAACAGGCTTTTTTATCTGAAGACGTCAACAGAAACTGTGGGAAGGCAGCTCGCATTTGCATCAGATGCAGAGAAAGTTTCACCTCAGCCAGAGTCATACAAGAGGAATTTATGTTTGTCAGAATTGGCTGGCACAATTTCCTCAATGCATGTCGTGTTGCATCTTACCTATTAAACATTGCCACATCTCTTCTGGTCGCTCACATAGACGTTCAGTTTGGTCCAAAAAGATGAGTATTATTACTTGGTCTTCCTTTGCAACTCAGAAAACCATAAAAAAAAAACTATACGTCGGTCTGTAGGTACTCGTTAAAAATTCTGTCAATGTTACCAATAAAAACAGAAAAGACAAGACATGCAGACAAGCCTTGTAAAATGTACTTTGCTGGCAACAAAGTACATTTTACGTAAGTAAGAGATATCTTGAGAAAATCTGAAAACGCTTTTTACTTCTGAAAGAATGTAAAGACAGAAATGAATGTCTCTGAAATCTACTACATGATTTCTTGTGTTGGTTAACTGACTTTGGGAATTTTAGAGGATTTTAGATAAAACCATTAAGAGGATATCAAATGAGCACTTGAAATTGTTTAACATACCTATGTTGAATAATTTATTTAGATCTTAAAAGATTAATTATTTTAACAATATGTTTTGGAACAAAGGCTTAAATCAAAATAATTTATTTCCTGTTCAGAGGTTTTTGTAGTATATTTTTTTACAATGTAGAATATTAAACATGAACAGTATGGTATTCCTTGGTCTGTAATGTCCCTGTACCATCCTGCATTCACAGTCTCTATGGTAACCAATTGGTGTGCTGACCAAGAAGTCGTAGCTTCCACTACTTTCCACTACTTTCTTGCTTTTAACTGTAGTTGCTATAACATCACTATAAATGAAAAGATGTTTGACCAGCCCTCCAGTACATTTAGCTGGATTTTAAGATGCAGCCATAAATCCTGATGAAACCAAATTTACAGCATGTCGTTACTTGCAAACGTCTGTTCATGCTCTGTAAAAACTTTAGATAATTCATCCTGTAACTTGAGATGTGTTGCTCAACCTCCATCCACAAACAAACTGCTTGGTCAGCTAGATACCTCAGGAGCAATCAGTTATGCAGCTTCTCCTTCATATCAAGTCATACTTTCATAGCTTACCCTGAACATTTGAAGAAAAAAAAAACTGGTACTTGGAATATGGATTACTAACAGTTGCATCTCAATAACTTAGAATGTTATTGAAAAGCTGATTTATTTAACTGATTTCATACAAAAAGCAAAACCTATTTAGAATCAATACATTCATACTGAAACATTTATTTTTTTGTTAATTTTGTTAAATATCAGATAAACTTCTCAGAACGTTTAGGTGAACTAAAAGGATTTCTTTTTTTTTTATAAATAAATGTATTTAGCAACACCTTAGACAAAAAAAATCAGAATTAGCAGATCATATTTTTTAAAGATTGGCAATTGGTGGTTGGCCAAAAATCTGTAATAGGTGCAACCCTACTTATGAGGCTTGTGAACAAAGCACATAGTAGTGTTTGAGGAACTTACAAATGTTACACCCCTTGTGTAAAGGCACTTCTAAACCAGAAATAATATCAATAGAGTCTTACATGGGATAAAGGGAAAAAAATGTATCTGCTGCTCAGTGGTCCAAAGACTTATTTTTCTATTTCATTTAAAAATCAAAGTCTCAGAATATGTGAAGAAGAGTGGAGAGGCACTAGAGGTCCAATATAAAGTTTCCACAGTAAGTGTTGAATCAGGAACTCAGATTATCTACTGGTGTCAGTCCACTGTGTTTTATCAAATCCAACATTTATATTTGATGTGTAAAATCATCATAATTGCAAAGCAGAGGTTTCTCCTCATAATATATATATAGCATTTCAGTTTCACTTTTTAAATGAAAACAAAGTTATTAATAGATTTGGGTTGTTGAAAGTGTACTGTTTAATAAAACTTGAGTCAAGTATAGAACCATATTGCACAATTTGTTAAGAAATGCACAAAAAAAGACACTGAACCCATTGGATTTCTCCACAGTTGGACACTGAACTCATTGGATTTCTCCAAAGTTGCATCTAATTCCTTCTGCACTTGATGCTTTTCAATACATGCTGGATTACATGCTGACTGGGACTCCAGTAGGGAGATATTTCCACTCTTCTACCATGTTTTGAAGCTTGTTGTTCTCACATCCTGGAAACCTGGTCTCAACCCCTTTGTGAAATTTTGACTGACTCGATTGCATCTGTCTCTTCATGTAGTTTCAAACTGACATAATGATGTTGACTTCAAGACTCTGTGTGGGCTCAGCAGTGGTTACAGAACTCCTTGTTGTTCTCGTCGTTGAAGATATTTCTTTGACAGTGTTTTGGTTGTTGCGATGCAGAAATAGGAACCTGAAGCCAGATACATCCCTGCCATCCCATACATTCTCACGCTTTGCGTGTATGGGTAAAAAAAAAAAAATCTGCTATGGTAGCTCAGTCCTAATGCTCGTTTAAATGGAAGTGAGCTACTTCACCATAAGCCTTATCCTTATAATGAGTTACTAAGCCTCTTTGGAACATGGCTCAAATGATTGCCTCAATAGATGTGGATCAAAGCACTTTAATCTTCAGCATGAAGATGCTTAAAGCTTGAGAATGTAAAATCTGATTATATGCCCCCTTTACCGCTACTGTGCTAAATCTTCACAATTGCTTTAAAATGCTTTTTGATTCATTAAAATAAAGGATTATTACTGACTTTTAAGAGTGTGCACTGAAATAGCTGCGTCTGAGGCAGATATGTTAAGGATTAGAATTAAAGTGGAACATTAAGTGTATTAATGAATTCACTGTAAATAATTTTGTTTCTTGCAAAGTTTTACACAACTGTTGACAAATATTAAGTAAACGGTTTTACTGTTTTTACAGCTATGGTGCAGTTTTCATTTATCAGACTGAGTGAAACAGTTATCAGCTTCTGCATACCAATGGCCTCTTGAGTGTGATATATAGTGCTGCAAAAACAAGTCTTTCCCTCCTTGCAGTTTTCTTTTGTCTTTGCTTTTTGACACATAGACATGTTTCAGGTGATCAAAACTTATTTTTTTATACCTGACAAAGACAATTTGTGTAAAGTCTAAAAGCAAACTGTATAGTTTCTTACCTGTTACATTATTATTTATATATTTTTGTTCATTTTAACCAGCCACACCTTGGCCTAATTACAGTAAGTGAGTCATAGTGACAGCTATCATCCACAAATGGAGAAAACGTGAAACAGGGATGACCTAAGACCAAAAATACTTCAAAGGTGCACAAACATCTGACCCCAGAGGTCACAAAAGAACCCAGAATGATGTCTAACTCACTGAAGGCCTCACATGTCTCAATTAATGTCAGGGTTCAAGACTGAACAGTAAGAAACAAAAACAGCAAAAATGGCATTCTTGGTGAAGTTCTAAGAGAAAACTCCAGCTTACCAAACTGATAAGAAAGGCCAGTCTTATATTTGCCAAAGAAAACATCTGCAAGACTTTTGGAAACTATTCCCCAGACTGAAGAGACAGAAGAGAAACCTTTGAGCAGTTGTGTATCTTGTCACATGTGGGATAAATCTAACTGAGAAAAAGAACATCATACTTTTACTGTGTGTACAATGTTCTAGGGCTGCTTTGCTGCTTGGATATGTTTTAAGATCATGATGGGATGCATATTCATACACACACACACTAAAGGAATGTTCCATTTATCACAAGCGCTTGATGATAATTGTTGCAAGGGTGGTACAACCAGTTATCAGGTTGTATCAGCTTATCTCTGAAATTAATGATCAATGTTTAATAATCTGAAACATTTAAAGCACAGCTTAATGTTTTTTTTACATGATTGCTAAAACCATGTTGTGACAGTATAATGAGACAGATAATCTGTGAAAAGTAGAGGTGCGCCGATCGATCGGTCACCGATCATAATCGGCTGATTTTCGTGAAATCGGTGATTATCGGGATCGGCCGATCATAGGCTCTGTTACCGATCCCGATCACCTGCATTTCATTTCTCAGCCTGTCTGTCCAGCTGTTCTCGTCTTTCCTTCACGGCGCAAACGCGCAGCAACAAATGCTAAGCGATGTGTAACTATTACGCACTGAGTCAATGGGGACGTTTGCGTGATGCGGCGGAAAATTGAAGCAGGTCAAAATGCATCAACACGACGAAGCTAATAGACAAAAACAATGACGGAGTTTGGCAACATCGAGGCTCACGGCAGCAAAAAGACACGGAGGATCAAACAGCAGGTAAAGCGGCGCAGCTACAAACACTCACCGGATTAGCATGACGGTCAGAA
>CAEGAF010186181.1:0-11758 GCA_903067075.1 Micropoecilia bifurca | reverse complement strand
CCTGGTGGTCAATTGATCCTCTTAACCACTGAATGTATCAGAACCACTTGGACTGAGCTGGTTTCGTCAGAGGGAGCCAAGACTTCTCGATAAAATGACTTCCCGTATTTTTAAATGTTCTTCTGGTGAAATTGCATCTTTCTGATGCTAATATGACTTTGTGAAAATATTTTCTGTATTTTGTTTTAGAAAAAATATTGAGTGACTAAAATTAAATCTGTTGTGAAAAAACTGTTCAGTCATATCCTCTAGCCTTATTCAGTATATTATTTAATTATTTTACAAACTGCATATTACTTAATATTCAGATTTCTTTACTGCAAAATTTTTTGATTGAATAATTGTGAAACAAATCTAACTCCATACCATGGGGCCCTCCTTCCATACACACACAAAAGTGCACACCCACATACCAAGACCAATCACACAGGACAAATTCAAAAGGAGAAGAAATAACAAAAAAATCAAAGTTCATTAAAAAGGTCAGTGGCAGATCTCGTCTTCATCACACCGCCAGGAATAGCATTCATGTCACATGGTGTCATGGCTTTTGCTCTTCTACTTTTTTTTTTACAGAATATTTTAGCTCTGAAGGAGTGGAGCATTACAACGGTCAACACTTCTGCCTCTCAGCAAGAGTGATCCATGTTCAAATCTTGCATTTCTTTATGTAATGTGAAGGTTCCTCTCTGCTCAGGTCTGCTCCCACCCACAAACTGGATCCTTGAGGCGACAACAGCTTCCAACAACGCGGAAGTAGGATACGTCCATGTTTGCCACCAACCCATAAGTATTGAAATATTCCAGCCAAAAATAAATCAAATCCTTTATGCATATCCTAAAATAAAGAAACATTTTACCAATAATGTAACAAGAAATTGGCTGATTATTATGCAACAAAAACATATTTTGAAAATGTAATGACTGCAGCTGATATTGTAATAACATGCTTCTTTTTTTAGAAATAAAATAAGTTTCAGTTTTTATGCATTTTGCTTCTGAAAATTAGAGCTGCACTATGCTCATGCTTACTTTTAAGCATGAGCATATGTAATAGCTACTCAGCACTTACTCTTTAACTGTGGTTGTGGGAGGCAGATGGAGAATGAGCTTTCATACCAAATGTTTTTTTATATATACAAGCTGCCTTTGAATTTAGACATCCATCCATTCATCCATCCATTACCTTACACGTTCATCCCATTAAAGTTTTGAGTCTTTCTCCAGCGGTCAACGGGTGAGAGGCAGGGTCACCCTGGACATTGCAGTCCATTGCAGAGTATATTTTTACATGTAAACTCATAATATGATAAAGGGGCAATATTTTAATAATGTTTCTTACATTTGTTTCTCTAGAATATGAGAATTCTAGAAGTCTAAAGTTTAGCATCTAATTTAGACCTACAGACTTTAGAAAGGACAGAGACAGTGGCAGAGGGACAGTTTTATTATTTTTTTTGTGGCTGTAGTTGGAAAATATTCTTCTTTTCTTTTTTTGGGAGGAGCGGGGGTGGGAGGCATAGAGAGGAACTTTTTTATGAATGTGCATTTTGCAAACATTACACTTTACATAACTCATAGGCACAAATCATGTGAGTTGTATTATTTTAGGATTTTTATTAATATAAACATTTCTTTTTCTTTTACAAAGGTTTTACTGACTCTAGCAGCCTTTACTTGTGAGTGGTCACACAGGAAAGTGGGTAATGAAAGTGGGGGAAGACGTGCAGCTATAGTCGCCAAGCCGGGACTCGAATCTGCAACAGTCGCATCGAGAACTCAGGTCTCCTTATGTGAGTTGTGCTCTACTCCCACACCACCACAGCAGCCGTACAATAGACATATTCAAATATTTGAAAATTCAGAAGTTATAATTGATTTCTTTAAGAACATGGAGTTATCGGCTAGTTGACTTATTAAACCTATCATGCATCAATTAATACCTGCTGAAGTACAGGAATACCTATTAATATAATTGGCATTATGAAAATAATTATTTTTTAGTCGGGCTCCAGCCCACGGCCCCACGTCCAGGTATGTCCAGCCCTGCCTGCTTGTATAGCACTCTTGTTATGTTTTTAATTGATCTTCTTAATACAAACCAATAACATTATAACCAACTAATGTCTAAATAAGTTATTAGGAAAATGTTTTGCTATTGGCTCAAACATTTTGTAAATTATTGGAAAGTTACATTTTATATTTTAACATATTTATTACACTTTTAGAATGAATAACATTCTAAAAGTGTTGCCCATTTTTACATTTTTGGTTGCCACATTGTTATTTCTGAGTATATGTGTTTCCACGTCAGCAGAGCCAGCCTAAGGCATAAGCAAACTAAGCAGCCAAAAAAAATCGCAAAAAAGAACTTGCTTTTGTGGCCAGGTAAGGTCAAGCTTCGCTGGTAATATGAGCTGCAATGTGCAGTGTGCATTCAAACCTCCAAAGCTCCGGTGGAAGATAAGTTGCCAAACAATATTGCCAAAATTGACTGATAGATCAGGGAGAGAGAAAAGAAAGGCGAAAAGATAGAAAAAGAGCCCAGGTAAAGGTTTGTTTAATGTGTCTTGGTAATGTAATGTTTATCAAAAAGATTTGCGGAGCTGCTAACATAACAGAAACAGAAACTTAGCTTTACAGCAACCTTGAATGGTTCAGTTCAAAAGCCAAACATGTATGCTACAATGTTTGCATTTGCACGAAACTGAGTTTTAACTTTAAATGAGTTAATTCTCCTGGTTGACCGGAAATGTTTCTCATGTTTTTTGGCTTCAAAACGGCGTGTTTGATAAGATTTGATAACAAGAATTAAAACAATGATATTTTCTAGCAAAATGTTTTACATTGGCCTACATGACTGCATTGGCAATATATTGTTTGCTACTGAGCATAACCATTTATGTGGATAAAACAAAGATTATTTTTACGTCAACTTCTAAACTTCTTCAACATACCTTCAAAATCATTTGAAGGCTCAGAATCAACCCAGTATCGGTCTACATGCAGGAATGAAAGAGTCATCAGGTATAAAGTTAATTTTTAGCTATTGGAATTATGCCTGCCCTGCGACAGACTGGTGACCTGTCCAGGGTGTAGCCCGCCTCTCGCCCGGAACATTAGCTGGAGACAGACACCAGCAACCCTCCAGACCCCTCTAAGGGAGAAGGGTGTATAGAAAATGAATGGATCTATGGATCCAGGATCCAGGATGAAAGTCGGATGGATGGATGGATGGATGGATGGATGGATGGATGGATGGATGGATGGATGGATGGATGGATGGATGGATAGATGGATGGATGGAATTACACCTACGAGAAATTATTTAATCAAAGTCTGTCATGAATATGTGTGTATGTATTCAATTTTAAGAAGGGATGCACTGATTGAAGTTTTCTGGCCAAAACGTCAAGCTTTTTAAAGTTTAGCAACTTTAAAAAGCCCATCCTTGCTGATTTTGGCCAACTTTTTTTGTCTGAAATGTTGCTATATATAGGAAGAAATTTGATGAGCTGGTTACAGTGATTATTATTATTGTAAACATGCAGACCTGACCTGATGGCCCTGTCTGTTAGTCAAACCTCTCAGTGCAGAGCAGAAGAGGACAGAGGCTGATTTTTACAGACAGAGGCTGATTCTGAGGGAGATAAGATCAGGGGATAAGATTTGCTTCACATGCAAGTATTGGCTGTTCACCGATCTCCAAAAATAAAGGTAATCGGCGATTTATCGACGCCGATAAATCGGTCAACCAATAAGTTGTATAATACATACATACAGGGTATAATGTAAACAGCACTATCAGAGATGCAATAAGTTTATAATAGGTGTGTGAATGATCCAATTGTCTGTTGATTGCAGCAATCCACGTTGTTAGCAGAAATAGAGGGCCCCAAAACCAAATTCTGCTTAAGGCCCCATGGAGGCTTGGACTGACCCTTCACATCATTAAACATATCTAACCACTGAGGTTCTCTGGAATGTCACACAAAGCTTTTTTAAGGGATTCTGTCCCTTAAAGAATGCATGGGGCAGCCAGATATCCAAGCACCCGGAACCTTCACTTCTTTTGTGTGTGGCAAAAGTCGTTAGGTGCGCACACACAGATAGACACACACATTCTCACAACTACCGCATTCATCCAGTTTTATATGGTGATGGTGCCCCCGCAGTGGCCGACAGGCGCAACTTTCCTCCGCCTTCCGCTTCTGAGTCGGGAAGAAGATAGAGAGACCTCTATAGTTACTCAGACGCCTCCCCGTCCTGACACCTCACACTGAGCCCGCTGGGAACTCTATCTTCATCTGGACACACATTCTGCATAACAGCAAGATTGTAAAGAGACATATTTCACTGAAACCCAAAGGTTAAACAGATTACACTTCAAGGAGGGTGGATAAAAATTAGTTTAGACAGAACCTGGTCAGTAACAGAAGACTCCTACTGCGCAGGTGGTAAAGAACATGCTGATTTATCCGCGTTCTGTTCGCTGTAACATCCTATTTGTGGGCGCAAACTCCCAGCAAAGCCTCTTCAGACACCCGCTAGTATTTCTAACGTTTAGCGCAGCTCGCTCGGTGAGAGTGCGCGACTCTGTGCGTCTATGCGCTCCGAGAGCAGAGAGAGGGAATCAAAAGTGGCTGACAGAAAGGGAAAAATAAGACTTTTCTTTATGCTTCTCAACGAGGACCACCACGAACCCCCCGCCCCTCGTCCCCCTGCCAATCCGTCCCCATCCACCTTTCCATCAACCACAATGAAAAAAACAAAACAAAACAACAATAAAACAGACATGCGATTTCATTTCATGTTGTAAGTTATGCAGCGTTCATCTGAACTTAACGCTCATCAACACATCTCCAGGATAATTCTGATAATTCTACCGAGAAAAATCAAGAACTATCATCCCACTCCAGTTGCTTCATTTCACTGGGAAATAAGCAGAGCCCCAAAGCCAAATGACTTAACGCCTCACGGAGCTTACAGAATTGAGTCTAGACGTTTATTTACCGTTAGAGAAGAATCCCATTCGTTGCGCTTTTATTTCTTCCTTCACACAATATTCCTGTTCGCGTTACGTCCCGTTAGAATAAGGTCCAGTCCTCCTAAAAGCCCCATAAGGACAGAGATTCCTGATGTTCCAGCGATGGGAAATCAAACTGGTGCACTTCTCACTCCAGAGGTAAAAACTCAGCTCTGATGCGGTCCAACACCTCCAAACGCGTGGAAAGAAATGAAGGACCCCCCTTTTAGTTCAGAACAAGTAAATCCAAAATGTGTTTGGTTCTTTTCTAAGAACTGTTGGAAGAAGGATTCTCCTGTGACCAGCAGGCTCCGGGTTTCTGGACGCGCACCGGTCTACATCTTAATGAAGGTGATGCTGGAGGAAAGGAGAGGCATTTTCCCCCCATCGTCCGCTCCTCACGATTCAGGCTGCACTTGGCTGATAAAACGCCGTCCTCTCTCCCTCTCTCTCGCTCTCGTTTCCTCTCCCCTCCTCCCCTCCACCTCTCCTCCAGCTCCACCGTCTCTGTCGCGGACTTTCATGGAGCAGAGACGCGCCTAGCGGCCTCTCAGGGAACACCACGGCCAGGCGCTTCCCTCCGCCCCTCCCTCACCTCTGCGCGCTCTTAAAGAAACATGGAAGTGAGAGACTCATTACTTTCTCTTCTGCTTCGTGGAGAACAATCCATGTAGTTCGTTCCTGCACAAATAATCTGCAGCAACGAAATATAGAGTAGAAAAAAAATAAAAGAATGAAGTAACAGCGTGTGAATAAACTTTCAGTTTGCTCAGGTGGATTACATAGAAACACATAATTTATTAAAAAGAATAAAGCCTGGCAGACACAATATAATAATTAAAAATTTTAACTTATATGTAATTATTTTAGGGGGTATTTTTTTAACTAATTGCAATCATGTAGCAGTGGGCAGATTTGTTGGTAAAACTTAATGAAAAATTAATCTTGGACACAAATTCAACCTTCATTCGAGTAGATTTATTCAGAGAAACAAAAGTCATCTTAAAACAGAATGAATATTCCAGCTAATGGTGGTAGCATGTTTGGACTATCTTTTTTTCTAGCTTTGAGAATCAGCCCAGCAAATGAGGTGGATTAGGAGAGCCAACAAATGATTCAAATGTAAGTTAAAAAAATATTTAGTCAATCCCAAAGGGAAACTAAATAGTGGTGTCATCCAGCAATATTGTCTATGCTGCCTGAAAACTTAAAACTGAGCTGTTAGTGTGTCAGAGGCTTCTCATTTGTTACCAGTTACCACATGTCTGCTACTGGAGAGCTCTACTGCCCACAGCTTCACCGTTCACCACTCAACATAATGAAAATAGAGAAAAATGAAAACTAAATAAACTTGTAAATTTACAAGTTTACAGATTGATATGCACTACAAATCTGGAACAAACTTACAGAAAACTGCAATACAGCTCAAACACCGAATACTAAAATACTAAATACTAAAAACCCATTTGTTTAGATTTGCTTTTGAAACATAATCGATGAAACATGAATGAACATTCTGGTGTGCAACTCTGGCACTTGACAAAATGTAATGCTTCAGTTGTTGACTATGTGTTCTAAGACTTTATATTTTTGTGCTTTGTGAGTAAAGCACTTTAAAATGCCTTGTTGCTGAAAGCTGCTATACAAATATAATGATGAGTTGATCGCCTTTAGGATTTTTTGCTGTTTCTTCTATTTATAGTTTTCTGTTCCTTGGCTTAATTTCCTATCATTCAAATGCTTAGAAAAAAATGCTAACTAACCAGCATCAACAAAATCTTCTGCCTCCATCCTTTTAATAGGTATGTCATGCTTGACACTTGAATTTTTTACAGATTGAACTCAGTAATTGAATTCCACACAAACGCCCACCCACTGATCCACACAACAGATAAATGCATCTGTTTGTTTTCTGTCACTCTATGACACATGGTAGTAAATTATTTGCAATGCAGACATGCTTCCTACAGAAAGCATTGATTGATCAGGTTAGTGAAGGTGAACATTGATAACTACCTGGATTTCAATTCCATTAACTCTTTACTGCCAGAATTTGTTTATAATCACATAAAAATATATTTTTATATGATTATATTTTGCATCTCTGCTGAGAAACAGATTCTAAACCAAGATCAAATTATTTTTAAACAAAACATAAATTAGGTATTTATGATGCAAATGAGTGTTGCTGGGCATGGTTGGACAAAACTGACACAGAGATAGCAGCAGAGTGGTTTTCATATGGTCCGTGGTCTGTGTTAATATATTAACTGTCTAAAGCGGTCGTGGCAATGCTTTAACAAAATAAATATATAAATATTCTATGCAGTAACATCCCATTGGATAATTACTGCAAGAATGATTATGTTACACATGGCAAAAATAATCTGAGGCCAACTAACAGAGTGAGCAGCAACTCATTTCCTCAACAACCATGTCAGAAAGATGCATCCTGTGATCATAGAAAAAATGTTAGTCTGTTTCAGAAGGGTCACATCAGTATTCTGCATCAAACAATAAATGGAGGTTTTTTTAAAAATAACATTTGTTTAAATTTTCCATCCATCCATCCATCTTTTTACACTTATCCAGGATCAGGTCATGGAGGTAGCAGCCTCAGTAGGGAGGCCCGGACTTTCTTCTCCCTAGCCACTTGTTCCAACTCCTCTGTGGGAATCCCAAGGTGTTCCTGGGCCAGCCGAGAAACATAGTCCCTCCACTATGTCCTAAGTCTTCTCCGGGGCCTCCTTCTGGTGGGTTGTGCCCGGAACAAATCAGCAGGAAGGGGTCCAGGAGGCATCCTAACCAGATGCCCGAGCCACCTCAACTAGTTCCTCTCAACATGAAGGAACAGAGGCTCTACTCTGACTCCGTCCCAGATGACTGACCTATCTCTAAGGGAGAACCAAGACACCCTTGGAGAAAACTAATTTCGGCCGTTTGTATCCGTGACCATGTTCTTTCGGTCATGACCTAAAGCTCATGACCATAGATGAGGGTAGCAACGTACATCATTCAGTAAATCTAGAGCTTCGCTTTTTTACCACTACAGATCGGTACAGTAGACACTGCGCCCATCTATCCCACTCCATTTTTCCCTCATTCATGAACAAGATCCCAAGATGCTTAAATTCCTCTACTTGGGGCACTATAACCCCCTCATCTTCTCCTCCTGAATCTGTGGTTCAACTATCCAACAGACCCTCTTCTCACAGACCCCCAAATAAACCTTGCCAGGGAGGATTAAGACTATAATTGGAGCACACCTCTGGTCCCCCTTTTTGAACAGGGGGACCACCACCCCAGTCTGCCAAATCAGGAGAACGTCTCCTGATGTCTATGCGATATTGCAGAGTCTCATTAACCAACACAACCCTACAACATCCAGAGCCTTAAGGAACTCTGTGTGGATCTCATTGCTACTGTGGAGCTTTTAACCACCTTGGCGAACTCATCCCCAGAGATTGGGGAGCCCAACCCAGATTCCCCAGGTTCTACTTGCACAATGGAAGGCATGTTGGTGGAATAGAGGAGGTCTTCAAAGTATTCTGCCCACAAGCCCACAACATCCCCAGTCGAGGTCAGCAGCACACCATACCCACTAGAAACAGTGTTGGTGCTGCACTGCTTCCCCCTCCTGAAATGCCAGATAGTGGCCCAGAATTGCCTCGAAGCTGTTCAGAGTTTTTTTTCCATAGCCTCTCCAAACTCCTCCCACACCCAAGTTTTTGCCTCAGCAACCATCTAAGCCACATGCCGCGTGGACTGCCAGTACCCATGTCCCGGGGTCCCATAGGCCAAAAAGGCCTGATAGGTCTTCAGCCTGACAGCATCCTTCACCGAACGTGTCCACCAACAGGTTTGAGGTTTGCTGCCGCAACAAGCACTGACAACCTTACGGCCACAGCTCCAATAAGCTGCCTTGACAATGGAGGTGCAGAACACGGTCCACTCAGACTCAAAGTCCTCCACCTCCCCCAGAATATGTTTGAAGCTCCCCCGGAGGTGGGAATTAAAGCTCCGTCTCACAGGAGACTCTGCCAGACGTTCCCAGCAAACCCTCACAACACGTTTTGGCCAATCAGGTTTGACCGCCATCCACCGGAGGCAACTCACCAACAGGTAATGGTCAGTGGACAGCTCTGCCACTCTCTTCACCCAAGAATCCAAAACATGTGGTCACAGATTCGAGGAAACGATGACAAAGTCGAGCATTGAATTGCGGCATGTAGTGTCCTGGTGCCAAGTGCACATATATGGACAACCTTATGTCTGAACCTGGTGTTCTTTATGGACAAGCCATCGATACATTTTCAACATGGAAAAACATGAAGGTATTTTTTTCACACATGGTTTGATCGACACATAATCCAGAATGGAACCGATAGAGGATCTTTATGATGTGCTGGAGGAGAATTTGCACAGTGCTCTGTCTCTTCCATCTACTTTACAAGAGCTTGATAAAAAAAAATGTCTGGACTGAAATAAATGTTCTGACATTTTAGAAGTTTCATCAAAAAGATGCCACAATGACAGAATTCTGTAATCAAAGAATTACAGAATACTAGAGTCCAATCAAATACTAGAGCTGGTGAGTTTTTGGGAGAGAAAGTTTACTTCAACTGAAAAGGCATTTATCATATTCAATAAAGTAGAATATGACTGGTCTTTTAATCTTATCAGATTACAAGTATTAAGCAGATATAATAGCTTTGCAATTCCCTAGACTTGCAGTAGGTAGTTTTTATTTTAACAACGATTAAGGAGCAGGCAGCAAAGGATCAGACAGTGAGGATGTCGGCCTGAAGTCTGGTGGTCGACTGATGGAACCCACAAAGATGATCTAGACGTCGACCATCAGACCAGAGGACACACAAAGGCAATATGGAGGTTAACCTTTCAGATGTTGGGACCCAGATTCTTGACGATGTTGTTGGTCTGGAGGCTGAAGGGCAGAGGAACTTGGGGCCGGAGGAGCTTGAAGCTTGGGGGTAAGGATGGGATGAATGGTCTTAAAGTTTTCCCATTGAGACCTGGTCTTTGTTGTTGTTTTTATCATGTGTAATCCCCTGGGTCCTCAAGAATATAAATTGCTGTTGTTTTGAAAAATAACAAATTTAATGTATGTAACTTCATATCTTAAAATAAGATAATTTTCAAGTCTTTTGGTAGGAGATTGAAATGAGCATGAGTTCATTAAAAGAAAATAAACAGGTGAAGTAAAAAGTCTATTATAATATTGTGTTCTGTCACTTTAACCCTTGTTAGGACTGGGGACTGAGGCAAACGTAGAGGACTATGGCAAATGATACAAGTTTTACGTTTGTAGGGTCAGTTGGACCCCATTTCTACATACAAGGGTTGAGAACAAACAATATTGTGTAGTTTGTATGTTAAGTTACATACAAACTGATGTGTGAAAGTCTAGAGTGCTGTCTATATATTTTTTGTTGTTCTGCCTACGATCAGTTGCTATTCGGTGATTACACTTTTCTTGAATTCTGATTGATTGAGGGGCCGGACTAACTGGAGTACCGAGAGAGAAGAGAGAGATGACGAGGAGTCTCCGTGGAGAGTGCTGGAACTTTGGTGAGCCATTTTTTGGGGACAAAAACGGCTAAAAAGTCCAACAACTTAGCTGTGCACTAATCCCAATAAGAATTGTTATTTAACTGTCTATGTCTCTCTCTTGTGGGTGTGCTGAAATCTAAAACATCTTTGATTTTACAATCCAAACAGCGGAATTGTATGGATTGTACAATTCAAACAATTGTACACATTGAACACATTAGTTCAATGTGTCGAACTAATATTCAACACATTAGTTTGTGTTGAAAATTGTGAAAGGACAAAATTGTCCATAAAAGGAAAGTTTCTGTGAATGTGTATGGTTTGACTCTGAATGTTTCCCAAGATCTACAGGAATTATTGTTGGGGAAATGAAAGAGGAGCCAACCAGTGAAGTGCTGTCAGTATCTCACCTCTCTGAATTATTATTATTATTAGATTTTCCTATGGGATGAATAAAAAATGTTTAATTTACATTTTAATTGAATTTGAAAATAGATGCTACAATGATAAGAGACAATTAGTCTGTCCACTTGACTGTTTTCTTATATATTCATTTATTTTAAATGATTTCAATATCTTTATGGCCAAAATGGCTGAATTTACGCATTGCCTGTTTAAGTCATAGACATAATATAAGAGTAGACCCCGCATTGGCTGCTCCGGCGCAGGAAATACGGCGGCCATCTATGAGCGGTAGTCCCTCCTACTTTGCCAATCAAAACAACAGGGATATTGTTGTTCAGATCGATGAACAACAATCATCGATCTGATCGATGGATTATTGATTGATGGATTATTGATGTGAGGCTCCACAAACAACATTTCACAAGTAAGATAGACCAACACATTCTCACTCCCAACTCATCACATATTGGCGCTTGGGCAGGTACCCTCGGCGTCACATACTGACGCCGAGGGAACCCCTTTCGCGTCAATATGTGACGCGAAGGGGGCGAATAATATGGCGTCTATTCTATTTTTAAAAAAAAACTTATTTACAATTTATGTGCTAGTTTAAACAGGATATTAAGAATATTTACTACAAATACACGTCAGACGTATCGGTCAAAGCATTTTAATTCGGTATTTAAAATAACTCAGTAAAATATAAAACCGGAGGGTTTTTGTTGTGGTTGGAACTTGATTTAAAAGCCTTTTTTT
>CAEGAF010186176.1:0-15004 GCA_903067075.1 Micropoecilia bifurca | reverse complement strand
AGCTCAAAATACTGTCCTGAGCTGTATGCAACGAAATTTCGTTTTGTATTCACCTTGTGCATGCAATATGACAATAAAGTTTTAACTAACTAACTAACTAATGTGTGATTAGTCGGTTTTAAATGCATAAACTATAAACCTATCTATTAAAAAACTATCCTTAAGGATAAATAAGCTCTGCTAGTGATATGCTCAGACCAACAGAGATGCTTGCAGGGTTTCCCCTAGTGCATTATAAGCATGGCGGCCGCTATGCTTTGCTAGCCCTGCCGCCAGGCTTAGCGTTTCAGCTGTTTGGGATTCCCCTCAGTAATTTCCCCAGAAAGCTCGGACTCTGCACCTGCTTTCTGATTGGCTGCCTGTCGCATTCAGCGTTAAGCTCCCAGTCGGGGAAAACCCCTGATTGAATCGCACTCCCCCAATCCCCCTCAACAGAATTGTAGGACTCTCTATGGATTGCGCGCACCACCCCTCCCCCCGATGCCCTGAGCGCCAGGCTTAGCAAGTTTTCTGGGGGAAACCCTGGACTGGCTTTATAAGAAAAAAACTTTTTTTTTTCTTGAAATGTAAACAAGCAACGCTTAGCCTGGCAGCGAGGCTAGTAAAGCATGGTGGGCCACTAGGCTTATAATACACTGGGGGAAACCCTGTGCAGGTAAGATAAAGAAAAACAGTCTTAAAGATCTGCATATTCCTCCTGAGAGAATGTAGTGAAAACTGTTCCATTGGACTGTAAGATAAACATGGACTTGACACCAGTAGTCGGATTTTAATATGTTTTCCTGAGTTTTGACATTTTTATCTGTTTGTGATGTCTGCTTTCTTCTAGTTTTTGTGGTTGTTCAGAAAGAACTGTAAAACCTTGTTTATATTTTATCCATTAACTGTGTATTATTGTAGATTAAAGTGTAATGCCTTTACAAGTGACAACACACAGTACCAAGACTGAAAATGTTTGTCATAAAAAATACCAGTATTTTTGACAGTTTCCTCTTGCCTGCAGGCACAACGGAGAGGTGCCTTCTATGCGACCAAAGTTGGATTTAGAGCCACCTTCTATACGACCAAAGTCGGAGTCTGAGCCACCTCCTATACGACCAATGTTGGATTTAGAGCCAGTATTGCCAACTAAACCCAACACGCAGCTTGGAGAACGGGGGGACAAGCCTGCTGATGCAGGTATGTACACAAAACATTACCTCAACAATCCAAATCCTCAGAGCTTTAGGGATTTATTGTTCTGAAACACACGGTAAGCTGCATGTTTTCTCATAAACCTTTAGATAAAAAAATCCTCCTTTTCCCAGCGAGTGTAATTTTTCAGTCTCCTTTTTCAAAAGGTTGAAAATGCCATTTTATTCACTTCTATTGCTGCTGCTGTTTCTTCTACACAATTTTACTGCCAAGAGTGTAAGAATAAGCAACAACAATTTATCATCGGGAGACAGGTGAACACTGTGGATGTAGGTAAATGCATCATTGCTAGCTGAGAAGATGGTAACGTAAGCACTCTAGTCAATCTTAAACTGACATCATAGGATGTTGCTGCTCTCATCTTTAAGGTATAATTGTGGTAGAATAAAAGCAAACATGTAGAGAAATAGGCCTGTAATAGAAATGAATCAAAATAACATAGTTTGCAGTGAAAGCGTTGTGGAAGCCTATTGTAATCATAGTATTTCTTATTATTCTTCCAGCAAACTAATTGGCTTTTTGGAGGCCTACAAAAATTCACCAAACTTGATGCATCAGACTTGACATATTTTAAGAGTGTTGCAAAAATTGCATCAAACATCTCCACAGCGCCCCCTGGCAATTTTCAAACTTTCCCGCATTGACCTTACTATACTGCATAGCTGTGAATTTTGGTAAACTTGCAAAACTCCCCAAGGCAGAAAACCCTCTGGCACTCATGATGTGCCAGAGGGTAATAAAATGGAATTTGGCCGTCTTGAATAGAAGTTCTAATTTTGACCTTGTTTTGCCCTTTGATAGCCGGTGCACTTGATCAAAACTCCCCCCCTCTCCAGCGATTTCAATCAGTCAGTTTCAAATGAGGTCATTTTGTGAGATTAAAAGTGATCAAAACTGAGTTTTAAAGCGTGGCCAGACATCAGAGTTTGAGACCTCTCCTTGAAACAAAGATCTTATATCTCATCCAAAAAACTCAAATAGCATTAAATTTAAAATTCAGACCCCTAGGAGCAATAAAATTAAAGAAATTAAAGTTGTTTAATGACAAGAGAGCCCAAGAAAAGCCAGAGTAAATGACATCAGCTGTGGGAATGGGGGCAGACTTCACTGAAGAATAAATAGATTTGAGAGCGATGTTTTAGAAACAGGAACATGTAGTGACAAACGGGGACGTGTTGGAACAGAACGTAAGACTGAAAGGTCGCAGCTGGAGAACATCACAGATGACTGAGTAAAGCTGACCTGAAGGCCCGTCGGCCCTCAGATCTCCTGACCAGCCGTCTGTGAAGGTGCTAAAAGTCGGTGCAGCTCCAAACAGTCACACTGTGACACTAAACATGAAAACTCCATCATTCCTGCAATTACAGCCAGAGCTCTCCATCTGCAGCCTTTTACTGCAGAGTAGGTGCAAAGTGCTGCTACATAGCAAAACTCTTTTCTTTGTTTTATTGGAAAAGTCGGGGACGCTCACCGTTCGTCACATTGACTGACCTTAAACGGAGTTCTTGTCCTGCTGATGAACATGTGACGTCAAGAGTATTAAATGCCTTATTTAAATGGATTTTCTTTCCATTTATTGCCCAAGAGGAAAAAAACACATTTCCCGTACTAAGAGTCTCTGATACCTTTCCAAACACATTTAAATGCACTTTCTCAAGGCTATTTGTTTTTAATTTGCAGCAAGACTTTTTCCTATGAAAGATTTACGTCAAGTACTTAAGGGTTGTCGACGTTTAAAAAAAATGCTGGTGGAAACAAATTAATCAATGATGGATGAAAGCTATTCTGAGGTGCTTAAAACGGAAAATTAAAGCTCCGTCATGATTTCACAATATCAACTACCACAGTCCAAACACATCCTGATGGTTATTTTATATGTACATAATTCAAACACAGACCTCTTATTACGCTTTTATTCTAGTATTTTCTTGAAGACCTATACTTTTGCAGCATTAAATATTTTATCCAAATCATAAATTTATAATGTAACGAGCAATAACATGTTGAAGTTGCAGTCTCTATCTCTGAGGGGAAGATTTCCATTGTCCAGGAAAGTAGAGATGATGCATGCCTAAATAAGTACCTGTCCAGGTGTTCTTGAATACAAACACTGTGTCAATGGCATTCATTCATGTTGTTAGAAATCACTGTTCAAAGTGTTGGCATGAAAGCAAGCAGCAGTAAACTTGAGTTCAACTCAATGGAAAATGGCTTAATGTTTCTAAAAGCCCTGAATGACTGGTTTCAAATACTTATGATAACACCTAGTTGTGAAAAATGGCAAAGAGAATGTTGGTCTGAATCTCATTTATTCTTCAGCACCATTAACTCTAAATGGAAGTTGCGGTTGGACTGTCATTTCTCTTTCATGTGGTCGTTTGTGTCACATTTTATTTGCATTCTGGGATTATTGTTGGAAACCCATAGGGTCACCATTGGACGTCACTTTAATCATGCAAGAAACATTCCACGTAGAACTGATTCTCTCTGGTATATTCTTCTTTTCCTCATCTCCTCTTTTCCTTTTTTTTGTTTGTTTTTTCCCAGAAGATCTGATGAGTTTTGATAAATTGTCATCTGCGTCAGAGAAGCTCTCCCACCTAACCACTTCCAGACCAAAGGTAACTGGCAGGAGGCTCCCTGGACAGTTTGCCGGAGGACAGTCGGTGAGATACTCCGACATAACCATTCAGACACTTTGATCAAACAGCTCAAACAGAAAATGAAGTGGTGACTTTTTACACAAGTTGAGGTAGAAAGTGATTTTGTAACATTTGCACAAGAACACACAAATCGTAATGCTTGTAAAAATGTTTTACATCAGAAGAATCAACTTTAATGGCTTTATGATGGAATTTTGTGTGATGGACGAACTTCAAAGTTTAAACCTAAATCCAGTTGAGAATGTGTGATCAAACTTAAATGCTCTACATTTGGCCTAATTTCACACACAAACATTTCACTTTTTATATGTGAAAACTTTGCCAAGTCAATTTTACTTTCCAATTTTTCTTTCTAAATTTTCTTTCCATTTTGTCTTCCTTCCACTTCACAATTCTGTCCAATTTTTGTTGGTCTATCACAGAAAAGGCTGAATAATTTACCATTTCTCATCATTATCTCCTCCTGAAGTGAACTTTAACGCCTGCCACAGTCACCTCCCATCACCACGGGTCGAATACCTTTCTGCAATCAATCTGTCTCAAAGTTAGCTCAATATTTTCAGTGGAATGAACAGAGAGTGAAGCCCAGAAATAATAAAGCAGAAACATCGTTAATAATGGATTATCTGACAGTAAGTTTCTGGCTCAAACTTCACCTGCGTGCTCATCGCCGTGGTGACCCGAAATGAACAGTAAGCCATGCTTACCCAACGAGTTATATATGAGACTTATTAACATTTGAGTCTGATCTGGGTTTGAGTCTAGGAGTAAATGACCTCAAAGAACACACAGCCTGCTGTTTATTTATATCTTTACATCAGTCTCACATTAATACTAATGTAGCTTCAAAGAGGACCTCAGTATTTCTTGTTTTTTTTTTATGAAGTACGGTAAGACATTTAACGTATTTTCCGCACTATAAGGCACCTAAAAACCTTCAATTTCCTCAAAAGCCGACAATGCGCCTTATAATCCGGTGCGCCTTATATGTGGACCAATATTGAGCCACAACAGGTCTAGCAACTACTGTAAACAGCCGCCGACTTCATTTTCATCCATAGAAGAAGCAGCACGCGCTGCATGCTGGGAAAGTTGTCAGAACACTGGTTTGTAATCTATTAATAAAGGTTGATTGACCGATCTACCTACCTATCGTCTAGAACAGTGTTTCTCAACCTTTTTCGGGCTAGCGCCTTTATCCAGGTCCCTCAGCGCCACCCACCAAATAATTTGTAGGCTACTTTGCACTGACCATTATTTTATCATTAATACTACTATCACTATTGCAGATATTTTGATTTTTATGTTTGTTTCTGTATTTATCATCAAAAATAATACATATAATATAATAATATAAAAATAATACAGGCAATTCTGCATTCTGATTATTGAAATTTGAAAGCTCTGTGTTGTTCCATCCCCCCGTTTCATACCGGACCACTTAAAGCTTCGAAGTTAACGCTATAAAATGAACGCTCTCTATCTGGTATCACCATGGAGGGATTTCTTTATTTAGATGGGTACATTTTTCAGAGGGAGACACAGTGAGGGGATCGTGATTTTAGCTACCAGTATCAGGAGAACAGAGCTACACCAAGAAGCTACAAACACTGAATAGAAGAAGAGCTGCCATTGATACAGTTGCAGCCAAGCATGATTTAATGTTACATAATACAGTTTTACCAAGTTGCTCAAAGTCTAAACTGGTATTGTTGTACATTTAAGGTGTAAAGTTTACCTTCGACCAAACGCCCCCCTAAGGCATCCCAGCGCCCCCCTTTTGTAAAAATGTCCGCCAGCGCCCCCTGCTGTCCTCTGAATGCCCCCTGCAGTACCGCCCACGTTGAGAACCGCTAGTCTAGAATCAGGTCATCTGCAGGTCATTTAGCACCACGTTCTCCACGAACATGTGGTGCGCGAACGGAGAAGGGTGACCATCATCTGGCCCAGTCGCATTAGGCTCTCCTCGCCAACCGGAGTTGGACTGTTTTGTTGACATTCCCTTTAGTGCAGCTCCATCTAGTGGATGCATAGCGTAACTCTAGCCTCTGTTTATTCTAGGTGCCTTATAATGCGGTGCGCCTTACATATGAAAAAGGTTTTAAATAGGCCATTCCTTGAAGATGCGCCTTATAATGCGGAAAATAAGGTAGTCTGTGGTGGGGCCGATTATAAGCCTTTTAAAAGCGACCTGAATTCAGTCTTGGATGGCTTTAGAAAAAATCCCGGCATGAATTTTATTTCTGTTTCAGTGTCCAAGAAAGAAAAAAAAACAAAAAACACAATGTCACTTAATATTTGAATAAATGTCTACTTGCAGCCTACAAAAGAAGTTAGTGCTGAGAAAGTCTTCAAGGTCGATGAGGAGGAAAGTGCCAAACCCAAGCCAACAGAACACAAAAAGGTAACTTAAGTTTAATCAATCATGACAATCTAATAATTGGAATAATTAACTATTGCAGACTCAACAGAGGGCCATTTGATAATAGAACATATACATTTTGAATTTAAGATTAGAAAAAACTTTTCTATTGAACACAACATGAACAGACATGTGGATGCAGAATAACCAATTAATAGAATAATCATTAGTTGCACCCCCTCTGGCAAAAAATTACCGTTGATGTCCAGAATAATAAAATTGGCTCCTTGTGCATTAATTGTGCTCATAAAAAGCATCTTAATGGATGTAGTTCAACACATCTTCATAAATTGTTCCAAAATGAATTACCATTATTATACAAAATAATGGCATAAAATGCTCATTACATCATATTGTTGCATGTTTACTATCCATATGCATATAGATGCACCAAAGCCTGCTGCAATAAACAACTAATCAATCAAGGCTGTTTTACTGCTAATTGCACTGACTGGACAAATTAAAGTTGTGTTGTTGTTACATGTTTGACTAAGCTTGTGAAGATATTGGTTTATCTTATTGTGCTGTACTGGTGCAGAGTTGTCAAATAAATTTGTAACTCAGTACATTTATGTTAGATTTTTTTTTTGTAAATGTTTTAAGTCAATTCAGTGATGTTTTGAATCTGTATAGTCTGATACTAGTCCTCAGATATCTGTATCCGTGTCGGAAGTGGAAAGAAATAGATGGGTGCATCCTAGTTGTGACAGGCTTTGATGCACCCATGTGTTGTGGGGGGAAAAAAATAAGCAGACCAGCCCTGCTAGAAATGTATTTTACACAGGTGAAACCAGAAATTCCTCTCTATGCAGCAAAAACTTGACATTCTGAGCTTGATACAAGTATCTACAGTACAGTAAAGTCTTCTGCTCCTGTTGTTTTTCCATCTACAGCCTTCCAACCAGTCTCCGCCACTCCACCGGCCCGGTTACGCTGAACCCAAGCTGGACCCTGCCGCCGCTGCCGGCTTGGACGTCAGCATCTCCCAGAACACCAGAGCCCATCCGGAGATGGTGGAGCAGAGCGTAAAGCAGGATGAGCTGAAAAGCCAAATAAAAGACCTGCTGCTGTCTGTGGAGCTCCTCAAAGCCCAGCAAATGTAAGACAGCAAGTGTCAATCAGAACGTCAAGCAGGTTTCAGAGTCATTCTATTGACATTCTTTATACTCAGCAGTCTAAGCTGTTTGAAACGCCGCCAGCGGCAGAAAGTTAGCTTGACCCATGCCGGTGTGTGTCTGTTTCCAGGAAAGAGATCACGGAGCTGCGGCGAGACCTGGATGAGGAGCGACTGAAGCGCGTGGCCCTGCAGGTAGCACCGCTTCCTCCCAGACACACGCTGAGCTGTCTGTGTTCGTTAGGCCGCCACTTTCAACAAATATTGCTGTGGTAAAATCCCAATACAACACATCTATGTCTGAATTTATATTGAGATAAAGTTCAAGCGGTAAGAATACGTGTTTGGGCACTAAGGGGCAGTATCATGTAAAATCAACTTTTTTGAGTTTTACATCATCTTATTCCCTCATCAAAAACATACCTGGAGTGTTGCCTTGATTTTCATGCATGTTTGAGAAATCTTGTAATCTCCATGGCAACCATTCAACAAAATTAGGTAATTAATTTATAAACAACATAGCCGTTCATAGCTTCCAAAACACACATTCCTACAGTTTGGATAACTTTGAGTCTGAGCTCAGTTAAATAATTTAGTCTTCACTTTAGCAATCATCTCTAGTAGATTTGTTTAAAGCCTGGTCTAGGGTTGGACACAATATATCACGATAGACAAGTGATCATTACCAATAAATAGTACATCTGATAGAATATTCAACGTTCAGTATATAGAATATTCATTGAACTCTGAGCCGGAACCCAACAGCATTCTGGGGGATGTAGTCAGAGGAAAGGCTTTGCATTTTGCATTTTTTTGTGATTTTGGGCATGGGAAAAGCAGAAAGAGGAAAAACAAAATTAACTAAATAAACCAAGCCAAAGAAAAACAACAGTCAACATAAAGAGCAATGTCAACATAACATGTTCAAAAAGGAGAAGGAAGAAATAAAGGCTTATTTAATCTTACTTCCCTACTTGTAAGGTTTCACCCACTGTGCCTCGTAAGTGCTTAAAAATAAATGGTGGCTTTGAATGAAAACTGTGGATAAAAGAGGAAAGATTATCAGTTTGGCAGTATTTCATATATGTAAAACAAAAAAAAGATACAGCATGCTTATATCAGGATTTTATATAATTGTTTACTATATATTGAAGGACTTTGAACTATAATTTTTGATCTTCAGTTTTTCTTAATTTCCTCCAAAAACTCCATTAGAACATATATTTAGAAAACAGTTCTTTAGTTGCTCTAAACAACAATGCATTGGTTTGTTTGTCAGTTTTTGTAAATCAGCTCAGGTACTGACTACATTCATGCCTAATGTCTTCCACTGAAGTCAGCAAGATGCCTCAGCTGCTGTGCTTCACAGCAGGGATAACAGTCTGTGGATCACAGGCACAGCATGTCAGATGTTCGGCTTTTTCCCATTACAAATAGAGACTTCTGCAAAAAAAAGCTGCTTCCTCACAGCTTCCAAAAGTTTAGATCGTTTGAAGGAAACAGCGGTTGGTGAATGTTTGTCACAGCAACTCATTTTATCAGGGATTTTGATCGTTATCTGTGGGAAATCCAAAATAAAAAATGCTCACCAATATGTTGATGCCTTACATGGAGTCTGTCAAATTCTTCTTTACTACTTGTGGATGTTAGAGAATGAGTAGAAGCTAATACGAAAGAAGCAAACTTTTTTTGGCAGTGTAAAAATGTAATATTCTGACAACTAAATAAAATATCCATAAATATAAATTTCATGCTGCAGTATGTAAATTAAAAAAAACTATCACTATTACCTGACAGACTAACACAAGACTGATAAAGTGTGGGAAAAAAATTAACAACAACCAATCAGAGCCAAGGGGAGGGTTTTACTGCTGTCTAACATTTCAAACACATTATACACCAACCTTCATATCAGTAGCTCCCTTGTGGCCAAGGCCTGGAATTTACCTACAACCTGCTGTTTGTAAGGTAACTACTCTACCCAATGAGCCACAGTCACCTGGTTGATGCATCAAAAAACTCACTCACTGGACTTGCAATGATCTGATGCAAGGCTTGGCTGTAGCGTTACAAACACAGGGGTCTATTAAGTTTGTTCCCCAAAGAAGTAGAGAAGTACCTGACCTCTAAGATTCATAAACAGCTGTAAGCAGTTCAAAGTTCACAATGTTTCACAGCAGAGAAGCTGAAAGCAGAAACGGACGAAACATAATTTTTGCTGTACTCTGAAAAGTCCTAAATCCCTGAATAAAGCAGATATGTTCTGGTCATGTTACAGAAATCAGTCTCCTTTTCAATGCCTTCCCTTTACTTCATTTTAAACATCTAAACTGAAAAATTGCCCTTTTTTAGTCTTCTCAGTAACAACATCCACACAGAACAGTGTAGCTTCTAATTGAAAAACCTTTGAAGCAGGGAAGCTGCATAATTCTGTCCTTTTTTTGTAATTGGATCCCCGTTAAGTTGCAGTTCACTGCATCTACTGTTTCTGGGGTCCACTCATTGAACATAACTAAAAACACATAGCATAAATAGACTTCAAAACAAATTCACAATAAAAGTAACTCCAGAAATAGACAAATCCAAAATAGAGGTCATAGATCAAAACAAACGAGTTATACTGTAAAGGAAAACATGATGGGAAAGGACATTCACTTCAATATGTCAAGGAATACATATTCAAAAAAAACATACACATTCAGTAGAATACAATACATTAAGAATAATTATTCAGAATGAAACCCGACAGTGGTACATCTGCACATTTAGAACAACTGTTGAGCCCACATAGATGGAGTCTATGTAGGCTTCAATAGCCATACAACTCCCAAAGAGAGAGTTAGAATCCTGAGTTTGTTTTGTTGTCTTCCTATCAGATCGAGGTAGAGAACCTAAAGAAGGCCATCCAGTCAACGTGAAGTGTTGTGTCCCATCAACAGCCAGCCTCAAGCTCAGCTGCCAGTCCACCGAGGAGGAAGAACAGGAGGCCATGGACTGGCGGCTGGACGAACCAAGAGAAGGTGGAAAACACCACAAACCACCTTCCTCAGCAACCTTCAAAAACAAACTCTTCCTATATTTGTACAACTTTTTGCACATATCTTTTTTTTCTCAAGCTAGGTGTAATTAAATGACAGTTGTATTTTTCTCTCTCTTTTGGATTTTTGTTAATTTGCCAACACAAAAATAGAAAAAAAGCAAAAAAAACCACCAAAAATCGAGGCCTTATTTCAAACTACTGTGCTGGACGGTTCAGCCTCTCCTGCTCTTCGCTCGTCTCCGCGGCGACGAGGTTCGCTCTCAGTACTACTGACTCTGTACAAAGCAGCGGCTGCCTCTCCTCATCTAACCTCCTTTCTCTCATAGTTTTATGCTACACACATAATTCCATTGTTCTTAAGTGAGATTGCATGAGATGTTTGATTTAGGTTAACATCTTGGGATTCCAATGATTTCTTCTTTCCAACGGCAGCTGCTTCTTTGTGGCTGTGGAGCTTTATGATTTTTTTTCTTCTGTTTTTTATATGTTTTCTAACGTTTCTATCCAGGGTAACACTACTGTGCCTGTTTAAACAACAAAACAACAAAAAAGTATATTACATGTTTAAAATGGGATCTGGAATATTTGCAGCATGATTATTGTATATGTATATTTTTAAATCGACGGACTTGTCAAATTCTATATATTGGGCCTTTTTCTGTGCTGGTCTATTCTATTTTTGTCACTATTTCACTGGGATTGTTCTAATAGCTATAATATATAAATATATATGACACAGACATGCAAAAAAAAAAAATCTCATGCAAAGCTGGAAAAAATAAAGAAGGTGTTAGAATGTCTTTTCAACATGGCTGCTGCACCGCTCATCTCTTTGATTCAAAGGGAATCATCTGATCTGAATGGACTCTTGTCTTCCTGCTGGGTGGTTTCAGCTGCTGATGGCTCCTCCCACATTCTACTGTGGCGTGTGGACACTCATCTCGACCTGAATATAGATTGATTCTAGGAATGATTCTCCCACTTTTTGTTTCTCTTCCTTTTCAGAAATCAGGAGGAGTGATCAAACTTTTTCTTTTTTTCAGTTTTCCTGGAAAGCAAACTGAGAAATTAGTGAATTGGGCTTTTTCTCCCCCTCGGCTGATGCAGATTTCTAGATTTTCTTAAAGTCTGACCTTTCAATTTTTAATTTTCACACTTTTTAACCCCAATGTTCTAAGAAATATACAACATGGGATGGAAACAAACTGTGCTGTTGACTGTCTAGTGGGATGCTAGTTTTGAATCCAACAAGATTATCTCCATTTGTACATCAAAGCAAATGTCTAGGAGATCTTAGATCCAGGAGAAAATCTTAATTTTTGGAGCATTTTTAATAAACTGAGAAACAAAATTCTTTTTTTCTTTTTGTTTTAGACCTGCCAATCTGAGCTGAAATCACCAAATTCTGATGATTTCTGTCAAAAATACAATTTAAGCATTTCCAATGTTTTCACTGAGGTACTGGTGAATAGGAATAATTTTACAAAATAAACCCAACATGAAAATTTAAATCACAAGCCTGATTCCCTGGATGAGGAAATCAGGCTGTGACTGAAAATATACCAAAATATCCCCACATGCAACTAAAGAAAAATTATCTTGTGACTTTCAGTTCAAGGAGCAAGATTACCCACCACCACTAAATTAATACAGCTTATCGATACAGTTATTCTATGTAACCCATAGAATTTGACTATTTTTGTGACCAGAAATGTTTCCAGACGTAGGAAAAAATTTTCAGCAAGCTGGCCAGCAGTGGTGAAAAGTTTACTGTCTTTACAATGAACTGGGCCATGCCTACTGAAAACATCTAAAGAAAATTCTAGTTGCCTGTGAATTACTTTATAATCCTCCTCCACGACTGTTAAAATGTCAGATTAACATGATGGCAAACGTTTGCAAAAACTTTTTCTTTTTTTAAAATTTGAGAGTCCAAGGCTGGGAATAGAAAATCCAGACCCATGCAATCAGATATTGAGCTATTTTGCTCCAAATACTCACGGTGTGATTTTTAATCTTTATCATTCTCAAGTAAAATGTTTCTTCTTGTAAAATTTCCCAGCTGTCTTAAAGTGTTACTTTTTGAATTCAAAATTATTTTCTCCGGATTGTTTTGACCAAGTGAAATCTGACCCCACATCGTTTTGTCGTGCAATGCAAAAGTCCCTGCCAGTAACAATTTTTTTTACAGCACAACTGGAAAAAGAATAACAATATGACTTGGAAAAGAGAATCTGTGATTTTTGGGGTGAATTATTCTGCAGCTCTAATTTATTGCTGGAACAGAAAACTAACTTCCACTTGTTATACATTCCACTGTTTGACACAAGGAAAATAAGCAATCTGCACCTTTTATTGTCATGTCCCAGGAAATTCTGTTTACAGAAGTTGTATCTTTGCATGAGCTGAGATTCTTTGCAGAAATGAATAAATATCATCTGTATTTCCTGTCCAGACTCTTCTTGATTTTGTGAGGTTGCATGTCACGTTTTCACGGACTTGTGTCCTCCAGGGACGCCGATTTATTTTTTTGCATCCACCTGATTAATGCGTAGTTGCGCCACTGTCTGGACTGGAGGTTATTTGAGCAGTCTTGAACATCTTATGATTTAAAGAAAGTGTGTTCATCTTGGATACATCAATATGATAGAAGTAAATCTGGAATTGGGTTTGATTTTTAACAGAAAAAACATCTTTATGAAGATGGACTGCAGGATTTCCCCCAGCTATTATAGGCCTGGCGGTCGCCATGCTTTACTTGCGCAACCGCCAGGCTAAGCCTTTCTTGGTTTTTTTTTTAGGAAAATAAAAAAATCGCCTTTTTTTAAAAGTCGGATTGCAAGTTTTTCTGTTGCTCGGAGCATTTCACTATCAGGGCAGATTTAATCCTAAAAGATATGTTTATAGAAGATATATTTATAGTTTATGCATTTAAAGCCGGACCAATCACAGCGCTGGCCTCTGCGGTGCCTGGCGCCGCAGCAGCTGGATGGCTAAAGTTAACCTCAGCGCGGATCCCGCTCCTCCTTTCACTCGAACTGGACACAAGCTGACCGCTATGGATATTTACATCAACCCCCTGTGAGGAATTCTGATCAGTTATGAGGAGTTATTGGTTAAGGTAAGAGTTTAAACCCGCAGCGTTAGCTCTGGTTGCTCAGCTCTACGTGAACCGCAGGAATAACTTGTAGTTGCTTTCAGTGGAACTTTGAGGTGAGAATGATGTATATTTGTGAAGAAAACATTATGCGGCGTTTACATCTCGACACGCTGCCCAGCGTTTGGCCTCGTCTTCCCTGTAAAGTTTAGGTCTGTGTTCCCGGTTAGCCGGTGCGTTAACGAGCCAATGCTAATCGGTCATTGTGCTGGTTTAACCCTAAGGATCTTTCAGGCTCTCCTCGCAGTCACGCGTCACGCTGATTTTATATTATTTTATTATTATTACTAGTATTTTTCCGGTTACACTAAGCACCAAACCGTATCAAATGTTTTTCCCACTTAGTCAGACAAGAGTTGATGCGCGCGGCCACCGGACATCTGGAAAAACTCGTCCAGAAACTTGACCAACCAAAATAGTTTCTGTGTCACCTTGTTAAAAACTCAACAGACACGAAATGAAAGAGCTACTAACGCCATAATAGCAGCATTGAATTAAATCTCCCATTTGTTGCGCAGTGCAGCGGATTACCACATCATGCAGGGCCGGTCAAAGACTGTATGAGGCCTGGAGCAGAATATGACTTAAGGGCCCCTTTTGTAGCTAAAAACATCAGCACCTTTAACAGCTTCTGTGTTAGATTTAGTGAAATCTAGCACAAGGGGAGTAGTAAATTATAAATTATAATTTACTACTATTAATAAATTATAACTGCAGTTTACTAATTTGTATTTGTGAAGAAACGCAGCTGAAACTCAAAGATTAAACTCATGGCATCAGATCGTAGCTGTGGTAACAAACCAATTTGACTATGAATATTATTCTTTGAACTTCTACAGAGTAAATTTACCAGCTCCTTAAAATCTTACATATAAATGTCAAATAATTTAAAGTATTTTAATTTATATATGCTGAAACCATTATGTCAAATTTAGCAGTAATGATAATCTCATTAAACAAATGTTACATCTATATATTTGTGGTCTGTGTTAAAATATTAGCATTTATGGGGCCCCTGAAGCTCTGGGGGGCCTGATGGAGCTGCTGACTTAATTTGAATTTAACAGAAGTGGAAAGTTGATATTTGTTGATATTTATTTTAATTGTATTTTTTGATTAGTTGTTTTTAAGACTAGTTGTGGGTTTATATAGCAGTTCACTGGTGATGTTTTCCCATAGCATATAATTACCCTGTGATATTTTTACTTTTATTGTAGGGATGTGCCGATCAGGTTTTTTCCTGCCGATACCGATCACCCCTGAGGGCTGATCGCCGATTCCGATCCCCGATACCGATCACATAATTATTATTTATTTATTTTTTATCATAAACACTTCAGTTACATTATGTAGAAAAAGGAACCATGAATTCACCTTAATTTAGACAAAAACTTGTTTTTAATAACTTTTCCAA
>CAEGAF010186161.1:0-12153 GCA_903067075.1 Micropoecilia bifurca | reverse complement strand
TCAGTGTTTTCAGCAAAGTTGATCTGACTGTCCAGGAACGAGCCAAGATATTTAAAATGAGCCACAGTTTCAACAGGTTGGCCATCGAGAGAAACTGGAACCACTTTAAGGTTTAGATCATTTAATTAGCTCTTAAGAGAATGAAAAATTAATAATAAATAATAAAGGCTTTGAGGTATTCTGATTTAGTAATGTAATTATATTAGCTGTGTTACCACCAACAAGCCACTAGAGGCAGTAGCAGGCGCAAAAAGATGCGACTAAGGAGCAGATTTACACTATAGAATTTGGTAAAAACTGAGATTTGCTGAAGTAAATAAAGACAAAAGTTCAAATCCCTGCTGATAGTGAAGCTCCTCCAATCAGGGCCCCTCTGAGCTTTGATTGGCTAAGCAATGTAACGTGATCCTCTGATTGGCTAAGCAATGTAATGTGATCCTCTGCAGTAGTGATGTCAAAGCTGGGCGTCATCACGACTTTACATAGGTGAGTCTTTACCTCAGAGGCTCCGCCGAACCCCTGAGGTTCATAGAACCAGGTTAAGAACGACTGGAATATGATAACAAAACATGTTAAATATGTTAACAGTTGTAACTCCAGACACAGTGAGCCGACCTCAGTGCGATTCCCGGGCCGTCCAGCAGAACCCCGTAGTCTCTGGAGATCTGCTTGTTGAGGTCCGACAGCAGAGGGATGTGGATGTTTCCTAAACCTCCAGCCTGGAACGGCAATAAAAGCCGCTAACACACATATTGATCTACGTAAGCGGCGCTGCAGTCGCCGCGCATTCAGAGTCACTGGCACCTTTCGTGGCGTGTTGATCCAGGCCAGGTGGGTGAAGTGAGAATCCACAGACACACCCACCACCTCACAGTTAACGTCGTGAAACTCCTTGGCCTTGTCGCTGAACGAGATGATCTCCGTCGGACACACGAACGTGCTGACAACAGCAAAAACGCAGGAGTTAAAGGCTTCGCTTTAGTCCAATGCCAATAATAACAACAAACTGTTTCAGTTCTCTCCATTTCTGCATCTTCACATCTTAAATCCCAGTTTATCTTTTGTCACAAATACTCACAAGTCCAGAGGGTAGAAGAAAAGGACGAGGTATTTTCCCTTGAAGTCGGCCAGACTCAGGTCCTTGAACTCCCCGTTGTGGACAGCTGTGGCCTTGAAGCCGGGCGCCGGCTGAGTGACGGCGGCCGCACATCTGGAGGAGCCTGATAAACAAAACGTCAAACGATTCTCACTCTGTTATCTGGAGATTCTGCCAGCAGCTCCATCTGTTCTCCTTTACACATCAGTGTAAGTGCAAATTTGGAACAAACTTCCAGAAAACTGTACAACAGCTGAAACACTAAGTGCCTTTAAATGTCTACTTAAAACCCACCTGTTTAGAGTTGCGTATAGCTAAATTAGGGTTAGAGAGCAGGTTATGATGTCTTTGATGTTTTTTACCTTTTTAATCTTTTTCTTTTTTTAAAAAAATCTATTTAATGTTTTTATCTTTACTTTTTAATTTCTTTTTATTTCTCTTTCTCACCGTTTCCTTTTTAATGTTTTCTTAAAATCTCTTTCTCTCTCACTGTTTATTCACTGTCACATTGTTTTTATTTCAATTATGTGAAGCACCTTGAAATGCCTTGCTGCTGAAATGTGCTATACAAATAAAATTGATTGATTGATTGTTTGATGGATTGATTGTAAGAGGCCAGTCTGTAAACGGCTCATTGCGGCAGAAATCAGTAACTAAATTAACACTAAAAATGTTAATTTGCTCAATCTTTTTAAAGCAGAAAAAAATTGAATCTTGCAGTTAGTAAATTCTAATAAATATTTATTTTAAATTAAAACAATTTTGCTTCTGTTTTTTGTTTTAGAAAATTTGAAAAATTTACTAAACTTTACAGGAAGAAAAATACAATTTAATCGGTAGTTTGACACCAGTTGAGAAATAAAGATCTAAATTATTAAATGCTCTAGCGGTTTATTCACCATTTGGTTGTAAATTTCTGCTTTTGGTTGCTTTAAAAGCTAAAATAAAAAAAACTGTTGCAAAACGATCCCAAATCATCACCCTGCCACCACCGTGCCTGTCAGCCATGTTGGGTTTAAACAAACAGTTCTGGTTTGATCTCATCTGTAAGACTAAAACAATTAGTTTTAGTGCTTCTAAAACTAATTGTTTCTTTCTTCTGCTTTCATCAGCAGAAGAAAGAATAATATTGACTCCTGGATGTTGTTAGAGATGCGATACGTACCGGTGGAGAAAAAGGATTTCTGGAGAGCAGGAGCAGAAAGGACCCTGGCAGCAGCACCAACTCCAGGCTGGCAAGCAGCTGCAACTTTCAGCCCTCCAGCTGCAACCTGGACCTACGAGATAATAAGAAATACTCAAAAATATACATTTCTGAAGAACTTGAACAAAAAAAGGTTCTTAGTTTGGATGCATTTAATGAACAAGAAAAAAAGTAAATCAGATTACAATGGATTAACCTGACCAACTACTTACTTCCTTCTTGTTTTGTTTTTTTTACATCTTAACTTTATCATAAGTCAACTAAGAGCATTTGACATTTTAATAGTCAACATATACAAAAAGAAAACACAACTATGATTTTTTTTGTGATTTTGGGTAACAAATTTTCATGAGTTTCAATGTAAATTGAGGGACAAAATGTCTTCATTTTATCAACTTTGTTGCGATATTTTAACAAATAGAAAACCTGTGACAAATATCTTATATAGCTATATAAATAACCACAGTTTTTGACCTTGTTTTTAACTTTCATTTTGATCTTGGCATCATTAAAAAACGATTTTAATTGCTGCTCAAATGAAGTCACACAACTCTTTCAAAAGTGTAGCCAAAATACATGATTATAGCGCAAATTTACAAATAATTAACAAATAAATTTGAACACGTTTTTTTTATTATTTATCTTCGCATGAAGCGCCAAAGAACCAGACGTTGGAAACACAGTGTCAAATTTGGATATATACGCAGCACATTAACGCGTCTCTGAACAAACTAATTCAAACTTCTCCTGACATGAATTTATTCTGCTTCCTGGGCAGCAAAGCGAGGAAAACGGAGCGAACAAACAGCCTAAGCTGACAGAAGTTAAGAGTTTAACTCACAGAGGTCCTGAACAGTCTGCCAACCGTGGCCGCCATGTTGGATTATGTCACAACAGGAGGGAGGGTTGAGCCGCATGGGGGACAAAAATCAGTCATTAAAATCAGTCAAATAAAATAAAATAAAAATGTTACACTTTGAAAAATGATATTGCAGTAAAGGATTTAACACGAAAGAAGTATTTCCCGAAGAATGAAATAAGGGCGTCTGTCGGTCATGTTGCCTTCAGGCGCGCTTCAGAACTTCGTACGTCAACATCGACGCCATATTGAGAGGGGCGTATATGTTGAAGTCAGGATTAATCATATTGTTACCACCGACTATAATGGATATTAAATTAATATGTGACTTACTGTCAAACATAACTATGAAATAAACAAATGTGGATTTACCATTATTTTCTCGTTTAGGCTATATCTAATTGTTTGAATGTCTTAATTTAACTAACAGATTTTTCTAGTTTTATTTAAATTATAACAATTTTACCTAATTATCTAACAACTTATTGGTGTGATTTAAAAATAAAACAGTTCATATCTCTGTTATCTCCTATTTTAAAAATGC
This sequence comes from Micropoecilia bifurca, assembly GCA_903067075.1. Classification (NCBI taxonomy): domain Eukaryota; kingdom Metazoa; phylum Chordata; class Actinopteri; order Cyprinodontiformes; family Poeciliidae; genus Micropoecilia; species Micropoecilia bifurca. Next base: position 8,450 of record CAEGAF010186161.1, on the reverse strand, counting down.
GTCTTGAACTTACCCACCCACAGCGCTGATCACGTGACTAAAACGGAAGTCTCGTTTTAAACATGTTGACCTCAGAAGCATGAGAAAGGCATGTTTAGGATTATTTTTCAGTGGGTTGTTTTACTTTCTGTAAACCTTTATATTTTTATTCGTCATGGACGCTAATCTGTTGCAGTGGAAAAACCAAGACCAGGTAACAGATCACCGCAGTGATTAAACACGCAGATCATTAATGGTTGTTACACTGAGCCTGTTTCGTGTTTTAGTCTTTCCTCAGCAGGTGGAGGACTTGGGTTTGTCTCCTGGATCCATCCCTGCTGCTCTCCTCTAATGTGAGATTTAACAGTAACCATGGAGACCTGCTCCGATGTTGCCTGGTCGTAATGATCTGCTCTCTCTGCTCTCCTCAGGCTGAAATACTCAAAGCACATTCTCTTATTGGAAGCACAGAGAAGCTGGATGGAAAGGTCAGGGTGCGTTTTAGTGTTTTAAATACGGAAAGTGGTTTAAAACAAGGCAAACGTTTAATATCTGCATTTCTGACAGGATGAAGCAGCAGTGAACCTCTCACTTGTATGTTTAATTAGATTTCACATATTTTCTAATACCAATCTCAACTTTTATTAAAATGATTTTTTGCATATGATATTTATTCTATCTCGTGTTTACAGTCTTCTTCCCACCCTGGTTCTGGTTCAGTTCTTCCACTTTGTTTCCGCCCTCCAGGTATGAAATGAAAACAAGCCTTTTTGTCTCAAAATATTCAAAATTCACATTTCAGTTTTACTAGTCATGCTATAACAATTTAATGCCAACTGATGTTATATTTAATGATGGTAAAAGTTTTAAAGGACAAACAATAATGGTTGGGAACTGAATTTATTATATTAGAGTTAATTATGTGTTTAACCTAAAATTTCATGTATTTTGCAATGTTGCTTTTTGTTTTTATTTAATTTCTAAAACATGTTTTAGTGGTTCCAGCACATTTGGTCAGCTGATGCTGCTCAATGGCTCTTTTGTTGTTGATTTTTCATCCAGAAACTGCTTGATGCATTTTTGTTGGTTGTGCAGGAGGCTCCACTTCTGCTTTTCAAAGACGCATAGTTGCATAATTGCTCATCTGTTTGCAGCCATTTGCATGTGCAAGTGTAAAGGTTGAGTTGTGGAGGGCGTGGCCAGCAGCAGCAGCTTATTTGGATTTAAAGTGAAAAGACGCCCTAAAACGGCTAAAATCTCATTATTTAAGGATGCGTAAGTTAAAAAAATGTAATGAACATGTTCATTATATCACATAGACTTATCCTAACTTGGTCAAGGAAGGATATTAATTAGCCTCTCCTGGTTGGAAAAAAACAATATCTCGTTGCCACGGTTACTCATTATTCCAGAGTGAACAATTGTCCAAAAAAAAAAAAAGAAGCAACAACTCAACCAAAAACATTTTGATCAAGTCTGAACTAGAATTATATTGACATACAATGTGGAGATGTTTGAATAAATTAAACTGTAATAAAAGAGTTGATGTGCTGTAAACCCATTCACTCCTCTCTCTGCCGTACACCTCACCACTGTCTCACTGCTCCATCCTCACTCCTCCAGTTAGTTACTTGAAGTAAATTTCTGAAACGCATTTTGTTTTCCTGTACAGTTTGAAAAAATTGTGACATTTATTTTTCTCCTTCTTTCCAGCATATCTACCAATATCAGGACCTTTGGTAAGTGTGTTTATTACCTGAAGTCTGTGTTTGCTAACAAAGTAACACTCCAGGAGCTTCCTTTGTTAGAAAACAGTAGATTTACATCTTAAGTACTGAGTGAAATAATTATTTTATAAAAATTTTCTTTTGAAAAAACCAAGAATGTTTTTTGTGAATCAAGTCCCAACTGCCGATGCCAAATATAACACCTGCATCCCTGATACTTATTATTTATGTTTGGTATAACATAAAACTTTTACCTTTAGGTGTTTTTGTGTTTTTTCTCAGAATTATTTTTGTTGAAACTTAGCATAGAATTTGGATAAAGTTTATGGGTGTTCACAAAATGCTTTATGAACAGTAGAAAAAAAACAGCAACATTTTTGGGTTATCATTTGAGAGCGAATTAAAACAAAAGAATGATTTTAACAGAAGAGTCGAGGAACTGCAATAGAATGATAGAAATTCAAGAGGGAATCTGAAACTATCGATACAGACGTGGCATAGATATTATCTGAATTATTAAATGAAATCTTTATTTATTTTGAACAAGTAAGATGTCAGAGAAAAAAATAAAATAATTTAAAAGAAGAGTATCATAATAATCAAACATAAAATAAATTTAAAGCCCATTTAAAAAGTTGTAGACAAGTCTTATTAAATCCTACCCAAATCTCATCCAAATATGTTCAGCATCATACATATTTACACATCTAATTTTTACTCATGTCACAGTTTCTACTCTTTTCAAATTATATCTACATAATTAACTTATAGTTCTGCTTTTTGCATATAGTTTTGTGCTGTATATATACATGCAACATGCTTGTTTTGTGGTGGATTTTATTTCTCTTCACATTAAAATGAACCTAAAGAAGCCAGTATTATTCCCTCAGCTGTACAGATTGACCTCTTCCTGTCTCCAGGTCGTAGCGAGTCTCTTGCCTCACAGCCGCGTCAAAGCGGCCATGTTCTGGCAGGTGATGATGCGCCGCCGCCTCGCATTTGTTCTGCTTGTTGATGCTGATGAGTTGAAGTCATTCATGTTGCTGTTCAGTTTTTGCTGCAGAGTTACAACGCCGGGTTCAGCTACACACACAGAAACTGTTCAACAGAAAAGGTAAAGTCTGTAAAATGACTCAACAGTAGCAGGTTTTTCAGTTTCACCGTCTCTTTGTCTCCAGGAGAAGAAGATGTCACCAGCGCAGCTTCTGCTGATGGTGGGAACCGTTTCCTACACGACCTGTGCTGGGGTGGGTGCGGCGTTTCACCGCAGAGTTCGTCACTGAAAGCTCCACAGTTTGAGGAGTCGCTGACTGGATGTTCTGTGTTTATTATTTTAGGCTCTTCCTCAGATTTTTATCGACAGACTGCGCATAAGAAGCCCTCCGCTGCAGACCTTCTGCAGGTCCATCCTGCCCATCCCGCTGTCAGGTGACCATCCTGTCCTCAAACTAGGCTTCAGGCGCATAAACATGTCTGTATTTGTAATGTGTAGAATAGCATCTCGCATTGGACGTCACTTTTTAAAAATTAATAAGTAAATATGGAAATTCACAATAATATGAAGAACAAATAAGAAGGGAGAATCTCACATGTAAAAAGTTTTCTGCACGTTTTGTGCAAATTATATTGTGTCTTAACCAGGGTGGAATAGTTTTGGGTTTTTCATTGTACTTTCAGTTTTATTTTATTGACTTTGGCTAAATTCAGTTAGTTTTTCTAGAGTTTGTTTGCTCATTTTTAGTTATTAATATCATTGTTTTATTTTTATTAGTTACAGTCATAGATTTATTTTTTCATACTTTTAATTTTTAGATGCAGAATTTAAAAAGTTCAAAGTATTGTGTATCTTGTGTGGCCACGTTTTTGTTTTCTGTATTTTTTGTGTTTTGTGGGTCTTTTGTTGTTTTCTGTGTTGTTGTTTTTTGTATTCTTTGTTGTTTTCTCTGTGTTTTTGTTGTTTTCTCTGTTTCTTGAGTTTTTTCTGTATTCTTTGTTGTTTTCTGTTTCTTGTATTTTCTCTGTGTTTTTGTTGTTTTCTCTGTTTCTTGTTTTTTCTGTATTCTTTGTTGTTTTCTCTGCTTCTTGTGTTTTTTCTGTATTCTTTGTTTTCTCTGTTTCTTGTGTTTTCTCTGTGTTTTTGTTGTTTTCTCTGAGTTTCTGACTCTTCCCTGCTGTGGATTCCTGATCTTTTCCTTCACCTCCTTCAGCTGTCCTGGCTTTCTTCAACGTTCTCACCGTCAGACACCAGGAAACGGAAACGGGGATCCAAGTGTTCGATTGTAACGGAAACCCTGTTGGCATCTCCAAAGCAGCAGGGTCAAAGGTTAAAAAAGCAGCAAAATAAATTAAATTTGAATGCGACAGTTTTAGAATTAAAGGTTTGCTTTAATTAGGCCGTGTGGGAAACTGCTCTGTCGAGAGCTGTGCTGTTTGGCATGACGGCTGCTGTTCCTAACCTGCTGGTTTTATTCCTACAAAGGTGAGTTTGATTTTTATTATTTTTATATCATTATTATTAGTTTTTATTTGAAGTTACTGGCTAACTGTTTCTATAAAATCACTTCAGAAAAGTACAGTAAAGGCAAAGCAGAGCTTGCAGTTTCTTTGTTTGGGGTCTTTTAAAACGTTTATGAAATTTTACGTTGGAAATTTGGGCTGCAACTTGTAATCAATACATTATTCTTTTGATCACACAGCGAGCATTTTTATAGAAAATGAATGGCACATTTGGCAGATTTTTCATGTAATCACTTAAGACTTATTTGCAATATTAGAGATATTTGTAGTGCATTTAAAATATGCAAATATGAGAAAATAATTTTATTGTCTAAAACGCAGCAGCAGAATTCCTTTAGTTTACACTTCATTTGTAGCAAAGGATGAATCTGCAGCTAAAACATTAACATAGTGAAGATTAACTCAATAATTGGATAGCAAAAGTTGCTTAAAAGTAATTTTTCTACTTTATCTAAAGCTAAAACTGATGCGTACAACACATTTACAGATAATGTTTTTAATCTAAAATGCTAAATTTAAATCTATATTTGTAGTTTTTTTCTAGCAAATAGCTTTTGAGTCTGTATACTTCAGTTAACAATTAATTAATTACTAAATTAGTTGATCATTTCAATTGATTAATCCAATAGTTTAAATCCTGCGGAAATATCCCACTGCATAGTGTTTTCAACCACATTTGGACAGGAATATAATCTGTTTTCTTTTTGCAGGAGTAGATTTTTCCAGAGGAACTCTCTGCTGATGGCGCCGTGTCGCCACATCAGCGTGGCGCTCGTCTTCGGATTGATGATCCCCGTCTCCTTCAGCCTCTTCTCGCCGGCGGGAACGGTGAGGTTCGGGGTTTTCTGCTTCCCATCGGCTCTGAGGTTTTCCAAACTGACTCCGGCTTCGTTTCACAGATAAACCGGGAGAAGGTGGAGGAGGAGCTGCAGGCCGGAGCATCGGGCCAAACGCTGCTCTACCACAGAGGACTCTGAGGAGCAAAACCTCTGGAAACGTCTCACATTTAATTTATTAAACCAAGCCATTTTGATAGTAACTTTATTCAGTCGTTATATCAGGTGTCTTTTTTACCAAACATTTTATTAAATTGTAAAAATACATTTGCTTTTAAGCAAATGTATTTTAAGATGTAAACCTACTTTCTTATTCCAAAAAATGAGGCAAAAAAATGATCTGATTTTGCAAAAAGAATCAACAATGAAACATTAATAACCTGAACAGTAAGTCGTGTGAAGCAGTAAAATAAACAGTGCAGTATGTAACGTTTATAAAAATGTTTTTTACAAATTAAATCCATCACCATGTCAGATAAGTAGCTGCTTAAAGCCCAGAAACCTCTAGGGGCCCCCAAGAGCACCAAGCTAGCATGACTACACAAAATAACACTGAATAATAATAAACAAATGTCATTTAGTTTGAAAAACTAAACAGCAAGGAAAAACAACCTGTTTATTGTTATAATTGTTACATAAATAATTGTTAATCTCTTCCTGTTGACGGCTGCTGTTTTGGAGAAATATATCAAACTTATTTCCTATGAATTTAGTGTTTAGCAGCTGATGTTACGGTCGAATAGTTGAAATAATATGGTGCACTTAAATACCAGTCTGTATTTAAATAAAAATCACAATTTTTTTTAGTTTATTACTCCTGTAATAACATAATAACACTGGTATGATGCAAGCTAATTCCAAATGATGCTAATGAATTCAAGTATGTTGCATTCATACCTGCATTCATTAGCAGGTATGATAAATGTTGTTATGGGGCCCCCAAATAAAAATCTGCTTCAGGCCCCAAAAAGACTTTGGCTGGCCCTGAGGTTTAACACGAGACAGATAATCTGTGAAAAGATCAATTTCCTCCATTTCCTCCCAGATCCATTGATGTTGGTTAAAACCAACCAAAAACAGCCAGTGGTGGTGGTGGCAGCATCATGCAGTGTTGGAAAAGTAAAAATGTCCAAATTCTGGTCAGTTTTGACCTGAGATTTTCCAGATGTCTGTTTCCAGGATTAGGAGGCTTCATATTATCTATTGGTTTAATACAGTTTTAGTTTAATGGTTTGTAAACTTTTTCATCCAATTTATCATACTTTATTTTTTTTCCCTAACGGATTAATTTTATATTTACAGGATAAATGTCAAGTTAACAACAGAAAAAGTTTGGTAATAATGACAAAGTCTCAGCCATCTTGGATCTTAACTTTGTACATGCTGATGCATTTAAAGCCTGATAAATGGTGGGAATTCCCAGTTTTCACTGAACGGGAAGTTAATGTTCGTGTGTTTTAGTGTGTGTCCAAACAATGGAGGTAAAAATCAGCCGGTTCTGATCTCTGATTGGTGGATCGGTGCGTCTTTTATAAAAAACATGTTAAAAAAATAACCCACATGTCTTTTTACTAACGATCCCGTTAGTAAAAAACAAAATGCTAAACTGATTAAGAAGGAAAAACCAGGTGATTCTTTTTACTAACTCAATTTTGTAATAACATCTCGTCACATGAAGATGATTTTCTCTGAATCTCCGTTTGAACAAGAAGCTGGAATGTAGGAAATGTAATCAGAAGCACAAACAGAAACTCCTTTTAAAAAATAAAATCTAAAATGGCGTGTTGATGATCTGACTGCAGCAATCAGCGCAGAGCTTCAATTTTAAGATTCACTTTTACTTATTGTTCATTTGACGACGATGAAACAATTTGGTGAGAAAGTTTGAATTGTGGATTTTGTTTTTAATCCACAAAGGGTCAAAATTATACATACAGGCTGAGATTCCTGGCATTTTCTCACTAATTTGGAAAATATGTGATTTTTTCCAGAGTAAAATTCAGCATCATCAGCACAAACAACACTTTCTAACTGATTTCAAACATCACAATGTACAGATATTAGGTTTAAATATGTAAACTTTAGAGGAAATAAAGGATTTTCCACAAATATCTTCCAATTTAATTGCAAAAACTTAGCATCTTTATTTTAAAACTTAAACATAAAAATAAAACTATAGTCCTCCAAACACAAAGCCACCTTTTATTCTTCAAAAGATCCTGTAAAATTTCCGGCCCAAAACCTTTATTTAGCTGGACTGAGTGTAAAACGACTCTTCTGATTATAAAGACTACAGACGACGTTTATTTAACTTATTAACTTCTGGTTTGAAATGACGATTGACAGAAGCTCGTTATTAATCTGTGGCAACATGAAAGTGATGCTTTTAAATTATTTTCCTTAACCACAAAAAACACTAAATCTTACCCCGTACTTTTGGCCTACAGTCGAAATACGACCAAACAAACATAAATGTAACTTTTCAGCCTTATATATCAGCTTGTTTTAAGTAAATAGTTCCTCAATATTGGTGGAAAATTACTATTTTATTTATAATGTGAAAAATGTGAAAGTGGAACTAGAACTTTTTCATTAATATTAAAGAATTATATACTTTAAAAAGCTACTCCTGTCTAATTTCATGTGTAGACAAAATATTTGGTAAAATTTTGTGTTTTTTGAAGTGAAAGAAAAGGATTTTAAAGGACAATTAATTCAAGAAAAGTTGCAAAATATCAATTTAGAATGAAACCAGAAGCTTGTTGATGGAATATTAGTATCTTTGAGGGTTTATGTATGATTTTAAAGAAAACAATAACAAATTCAATGACGTTGCATATTAAAATCCCATAATAACATGACATTCATGTCTATGATTTCTGTAGATTATTACTGTAAATTGTGCCACAGACGCATTAAGAAATAAAACTGTTCAGGTTTTAATCGCATTCAGCATTTAAAACTTTGAATAAAACGTTAATTATCTCCAACCTGGAGTCTTCATTGTGTTCCTCACCTTCAGATTTCAGTGCAGGAAAAAAAAACAAAAGCCTTTAAGGAGACAGGAAGCGTCCGAGATTACGCAGCATAAGCTCCAGTTTATATCCGTAAGAGTTGCTCTGCAGCTGCCAGGTGAAACAGGAAGTTCTCTGTCGCCGGGGGGAAGTGATGCTGCTTCAAAACCTCCAGCGTGAGCTTGGAGTCTTCGCAGGCGTCGGCCAGAGCAAACAGGCTGCTGAGGATTTCCTTTGTCTTGATGGAAATGTCCTGATGATTAAAGTTTGGTGTTCAGAGGAGGAGGAGGAGGAGGGAGGAGGAAGAAGAGGAGGCAGGAGGAAGAGGAGGGAGGAGGAGGAAGAGGAGGGAGGAGGAGGAGGAGGACGAGAAGGGG
>CAEGAF010186145.1:0-31818 GCA_903067075.1 Micropoecilia bifurca | reverse complement strand
TGCTGTTGAACCGCTGCTCCGCTACAGGTAGTAATATTTAATATTTAGTAATATTTAATATTTAGTAATATTTGACACGGAGCCGCTTCTGCTCCACCTGGTAGTGACTCTCATACCGAACCTGTTTAAAGCTGCAGCATCTAACCTAAAAAATACATTTTACATACGTATTAAAACTTTCTCTGTCCTAACATGAGACAGATAATCTCTAAAATAATCAATGTCCTCCCTGTTCTGCATAATTACTCCGCTCTGTCAGTAACAGCCAATCAGAACTAGCAGTAATCAGCTAGCTGCCATGCTAACAGGAAGTTTTCATTCAGGATTGCTTATTGAACCAGTATTTGCCTTTGAATGTTAAGTTTTATACTTGAACGTTTTGGCAATGTTTAGAGATTTTATTTTGACTGCATTATTTAGCCTCTTCACAGCCTTCATATGTTTTCAGTCTATTAAAGATAGTATAACCGATTTGCACAATGCCTGTTCTGTTTTTTTTTTTCTTGGAAAAAGTTATTAAAAACAAGTTTTTGTCTAAATTAAGGTGAATTTATGGTTCCTTTTTCCATATAATGTAACCGCTAGTGCTTATGATTAAAAAAAATAATAATTATGTGATCGGTATCGATGATCGGCCCTCATGGGTGATCGGAATCGGCAGGACAAAACCTGATCGGCACATCTCTAGTTAATAGGAGTATACAGTCTCTAAGAAAGACCATTTGTTGAAAGAGCATCATGCTCAAAGGAACAATTCATCCAAAACTGTAAATATTCAGTATATATTTTGCAATTGATATGAAAAAAATAATGCTTTGTCTGTACATATCTTCCACCCAAAACTCCTCAAGTATCAGTTTTAGCTTCACCTAGGTTCAATTCGTAAAAAAAAATCTCCTATTAAACACCATTTGTTTCCCACTTAATTAGTTAATCAAAAAAAAATAAACAACATACAGTGAACAACTAAACATCAATAAATGGGAGTTTTTTGCATGTTGACATTAGCAGTATATTATTAACTGCAGATGCACCTTTCCTACAAATGATCAAATGTTTTCGGATGGAATAGTAGATTATTGAATTTTAGGAGATAAAATGTATATTTTCTTATTTTTAAAGTAATTGACTTAGTCATTTATTATATTTTTTATGCATTTCTGATACAGGACCAAAAGTAAAAAAACTTGAAGGAAAAATCAGCAGAATGTCCCAATTTTTTATCTGATTAATCGTCAGAATAATCAATAAGTGAAATGGCCATTAGCAACCCGACGATAAAACTCTTAACATAAATAAGCTAAGTTACCTGAGAGCCCAGCAGAGTCTTTGTGTAATAATCTCTTGGCATGAAGACCTCTACGATGGCTACAAGAGTCCAAAAGGCATCTTCCTGGTCTAGATAAAGCAAGGCGATTGCTGCTAGCCTAAAGAAAACACGCATTAATTAGGAATCATTAAAAAAGACGGCAAATAATAGAATCCCAGAGGTGCCAGATGTAGTCAGGTACCTGTTGAGACCCTGACAGTAGCCGATGTCTGGGTTCCTCCAGGAGAAGGCCACCAGGACGTTCCGCAGCTTGTGGATCCCGCAAGCGCTCGGCGAGGCGTAGTGCTTGTTGTTGGGCAACGTCCGGAGCAAGTCCAGCTCGATCTGCTTGGATGCCGGGTTGGGCCGATCCCGCGCCACATTCAGCAGCGTCTCGTAATAATCCGGGGCCAAGTGGTCGCGGAACTTCTTGACGTGGAAGGCGACGCACCAGCGCCACACGATGGAGCGGTGCTCGTGCGGCACACCGCAGCGGATCAGGGCCTTGAGCTCGGGGGAATGGACCAGGTCTCTGTTCATGGTGCTGGCCAGAAAGTTCTCCCACTTCACCCCGACTGAAACCTCCTGGTCGGTCATGGACAGGGACTTCAGCTCCAAGGCCCTCAACTTTGCAACCAGCTTCTCCTCTTCCTCCTCTTCCTCTGGGACCGTTTTGAAGCCGTACACATCATATTCACTGACGGAGAGAGAAAATAAAATTAAACACCTTCAGTCTGCAAACGGATAAAAGAAAAGAAAATCTAAAAAAAGAGAGAAGCTCAAAGATAGAAACTAAAAGTTTCTTAGGGTTGCTTCAGATGTAATAATAAATTTGCACCATGACAGCATGCCTGAGCTTGTCAGGAAGTAACAGCAAATAATAACGGAAAAACACCAAGCAGCAGCTTTTCCAGTCACGAATATTAGCATGCAGCTATAAATTAAAGTAGAACAGATCCTGTGGCTGCACAAACCTCGCCTTTAAAAACAGATTTCTTCCTCATAGATTTCAGGTGAAACACAAACAAAATCATACAAGTTCTGGTCAGAATTTCCCTCTCAAATCTTTTCACACTTTATGACATTAAACCACCAAGTTCTGTGTGTTTCAGTGGGATATTATGTGATATAAAAAAACACATAGCACATAACTTGGAAGTGGAAGAATAATGACACTTGTTTCTTCCTTAAAAAAAAATCTTAAGTGAGGTGGGTATTTTCTTTCATCAAACTTCAGACAATACTTTAAAGAAGCAGTTCTTGCTGTAATTGCAGCTCCAAGTATTTTGAGAAAAGGATCATCGTTGCACTTTTCCATGAAGCTCAGATTTATCAACTGCACTTCTAATAGATTAGAAGTTTGCAGAATCTCCCAACTGAACCGAGGATCTCTGCAGCTTCTCCATAGTTGCCATAGTTACCACGGCTCTCATGGTTGCTCCTTTGCTTAATATCCTCCTTGCCCAGCATGTCATTTTGAAGCTGAAAGGAAGAACTCAATTCTAGCAATCAATTAATACCTGACTGAATTTGGTTTGAAGATTTGGTGTTCGTTCTGGTCGGGGCTCTCCGCCTGCAGGGCGTCCTCCAGTAATCTGGAAATGACTTCCCGGGCCGGGTCCTGCTCCGACGAACAGACCGGCTTCCTCACCTCCTGAAGCAGCACCAAATATTTACTCTCCACTTGACAGAGTTTGGCCTCCAAAGCTGTGCACTGTGACAATAGTGGGAATAATGGTTTTAATTTCTCACACAGTCAGATTTGTGAAAATTGAGTTGAACTTATGCAAGTTTACAGGCTTTTTTATTATTTTTTTTTTTACCTTAGCTTCTAAAGCCTTTTCCCGAATCTCTGCGTTTCTGCGCAGGACAGTCAACTCCAGGATCTCTTTGTTCAGAAACTTGTTTTGGGATTTGTAGCCTTGAAGACTGTCCTAATATTGAAAATAAAAGAAGCAAACAAGTTAAAGATGTTAAAGATGGGATGATTTCATCCCATCCCCATCTATACTGGCTTGGGTAAGAATTGTCTTCTGCACCTTCAGGATGATCAGCTCCTGCTGAGGTGGCGGAGAACCAGCGTCGCTCACATTCCCGCTCTGCTCAGAGTTTTCCTGCGACAGCTTCACGATGACCTGATCTTTGGCCTGGATGGTCTCCATCAGCATCCCCAGCTGGTCATTAATTTCCCCCACCTTCATTTTCAGGCCCTTCAGCTCCTGCTGCAGACTCTCCTTCTCCAGAGAGAGACGCTCCATGTGTCCACATAGCGACTGGATCTGTACGTCTCGCTCCTGGAGGACGGCCTCCAGCTGGGCGACATCTGCCTGGGTCACGGCCGGACTGGGAGCCTGGTCGGGGGTCGCGGACGGATCCGGAGCTGCTCGCCACACGCTGGGCCTCTCAAACTGGGAGGTTCTGAGAGTCTGTTGCAGGAGCCTCACCAGCTCCTACAGGGTAAAGAGGAGATCTTCTCAGAATTAACAAAACCTGAAGCTTAAACTGTGAAAACTTGGAACTATGGCAAGCAACCACTGCATTTATTTTGGTGGGTAAAAAATAGAGAAAGTCACAGTTTATGGACAATTTTCATGCTCTGACTTTCTTCTGTATTTGTAGCCATCTTTGTTTCTATTAGGCTGGCATTCTAAGACATAACATAAAATATTACCACCTTATTTGGAATCATCAGTATCTTAAAGCATGCTACCTTATTAATACAACACAAAATCAAGTCCTACAATACGTGTCAAACTCAAGGTCCATGGGCCAAATCTGGACCAGCAAAACTATTTATGTGGCTCTCTAGACTCTTGGAGGGCCACATAAATAGAACCTCAAGTCAACTGTTGTGTGCATAAGTATTTATTAATCAAATAAAATATTTTTTTTATTTATAAGGTGCCAAATCACATCAACGTGAGAATGTTAATATTTAATTTTAAGAAGTATTCTTTCAATGAAGGCAAAGATGTAATATTTAACAGTTTGTATCAGGTAGTTTTATGAGCGCATTCAGTCACAACCGGACACTTTGAGGACATTTGTGATCCTGATGTGACCCAAAATGAAAATGAGTTTGACATCTGTGTCTAAACGGTCAAAATATGTGTTTAAATCCCACTCAGTTAACACAAGCAACAAGGTATATGAAGTACATCAAGGTGTAAAATTATTTTGGATATTATAACGAGGGTTCCTATAAATCTTTTAATTAAAAATGTAAAAAAAATTTCTTAAATTATACACTTTGGTAGCATAGCACCATTAAGCTGATTTTTGTGGCAACTGAACTTACTTGGGTCAGGGCTACCTTCAAATCTATAACCCTCTCAAGAAAATAATTGAGCACCCCACAATAAATACACTGAAACATAGTTTGTAAATAAATAAGAATAAAAAAAACATTTTGTGTCTTTGCCATCTTAACCAGACCATGTGACAGACAAGTGGACTGTTCATCATAAACAAGCAGTTTATGCTAGAAGATAAAAAAGTTACTGACAACAAGGGAAAACATTTCTGTCGATGTCCCAGCCCTCACTTACACCTAAACAAGAAAACAGGACAAGAAGAGCAGGATCTCAAATACAAGCAGCAGGTTTACAGCCTGGGAGAAGTCAGAGTAGAGTTCCTGCTTTTTTTTTTTTTTTAAAGAACCAGTTCTGCTAGTTAAGAATCCTGTTCTTAACTAGCTCAACTGTCCTGAAGGGAGGATTTCCAAATGTATCAGATCTCTCTGCCGGCTTGGAAACGTTCATTGTGACTTTTGCTCCTTATAAACTTTTATTGCTCAATATAATCTTTGTGCATGTATTTGTATTTATTTACTTTTTTATATAAAAAAACTGTTTTGAAAGTAGCAATGCAACACATAAAAAGAAAATGAACAACATTGTGGCTGCAAGTGTGTGGAGGGGAAAAAACAATTCACCGCATCAGCTCTGAAAGAGTTAACCTGAGAAAATGCGATGTTTCCTTTAATAGGAGTCACTTTTAGCAAAAGCAACCAATTAGCTGTGTAGAAATAGAAAAAAAGGAGAACAGGAAGAAATGGGGAGAAATGCACCAGCTGTGATTGTTTGACAGAACTGCCGTTTCCTTGTTTCAGACTAAAGCATGACTAATCACTCCCCGTCTTCCTGTATCAGTGAGAGCTGAGAAATGACACACAACCTCTTAGTTTGACATAGCAAGACAGGGCGTGGGAAAGCACAATGAAAACTTTGACTTAAAAGAAGTCTGTAAAAAGTTTGTATTATAAAATAAAACATCATAACATTTGATAAAGTATAAAGAGGAATAAGCTCACCTTCTGGCTGACGAGGTCCTCCCGGAGTTTGACTTGCTCCTGCTGCATCTGGTTCATCTCATCCTGCTGGTTCTGGAGGCGGAGCTGCATCTCCAAAGACTTGCTGCCGTTGCATTCCCCCGTCGGACTCCCAGAACCGCGTCTCTCTCCGCCGCGTCCGAACTTCCCCGGTCCCCGCACGTCTCGGAACAAGAGCCTCTGAGGTCGTTGGAGGTTTCGCACGAAATCGAAGGTGAACGCCGAGCCCAAAGAATCTGAGCAAGAGGAGGAGGGGCAGGAGAGGAACGCTAGAGCAGAATTCATCTCCAAGCAGTCGTGGGTGAGCGAGACAGGACTCACGTCTCTGTGTGTCCAGATGAGGTTTCTGTTCGGTGAAGTCCTTAGGGGGAGCGTCCACCATCTCCCACTCCTCTGAGCTGCTGTTGTGGTTGCCGGTGTAAAACACGCTGCGTCTGTTCTCCACTCGGCCTGGCCGCAGATTGGACATGGAGTGCCTGAAAAAGAAAAAAAAAAAAAAAAAGAGGAGAAACCGGTTTAAACCCGACCGTCCGCAACTTTGTGAAAGTTAGTCGAAGTTCCTAAATGTCAGCCGAGGAAAACGAAGCTGCAGAAAAACAACACAGATCCCTCAGAAACAATCCAACTAAATGATGACTACATTTCCACAAAATGTCCTTCTAGTAAAACAATACAGAGGACCTCAATGAAATATTTATACACTTTCAGCTTATTCGCATTTAGTCAAGTGGCAAACAAAAACTTTATTTCTTTAGACTTTATGTAACAGAGCAACTCAAAGTAACTGAAAAGGAAAAGAAATCAATCTCAAAAGAATATATTTGACATTCAAGCAACTTTACCGTGATCTATGCAAATAAAAATCTAATGCTGCCAACTGCCTTTAGAAATAATTTAGTCATTTAGTTAATAAATAGAGTATTTTTATCTAGAGTAAACTCTAAAAAAAAATCTGTTCTATGATGATTAAAGCAACAGCAGGTAACAAAACATCCTTAGCTTCAAATCTCATATAGCACTGTTCAATGTACCGTAAACATAAAAGGACGATAGATAAAATCCAAACTCATCAAGACATGGTCAGCAAAAATTGTCAGGACAGGAAATAATAATTTGGTGACGGAATAATTAGTCACCAAATTTTTCAAATATGGCACTTGTGGAAGAGCAATGAGGAAAGAAAACTGCTATTGAAAAATGTTATGAGAAAAGCCGACTTGTTGTGCAGTGCTAGTAGAGACACACTAAAAAAGACTTGCATAAACAAACTAAAAGATGAGCAGAAAGACATAGGTACTTAAGTTTTGATTTATTTTGTATTGACAAAAGTACAATAAATACAAATGAAAGCCATACACTTTAGATTTTTATGAGTAAACAAAATCTGAAAACATTCATGGGCTGCTCTGTGTTAACACAATTATGTGTTTGATGATGTGAAAAACACATTGAAAAGTTCAAGATTACCTCAGTAGAGAACTTCCTATTCATCATCATACTGAATTAGTAAGAAACTCAACATTAGCAGCATTTGACTGAAGTACAAACACTTTGTCACAACATGAAAATGTGAAACATGCTGTACATCGTCTGTTTAGGGTTCAAATCTTTTGAGCAAATATGTCTACATACTAGAAAGAGGAACTGTTGATTGTTGAATAGTTGATAAACTAGTGAACTACAGATGTGACCACTTCCTCTACTACCGTTGGCCTCAAGCAGAACCAAAGCGATTTTCTTCCCTCATTTAGAGACACAAACCAGACAAAGCCTGCAATAATTTGGCAGCAAGCCTACAAAAAACCCTGGACTTTGTAATAAAACAGCTGGTGGTACAAATCGTGCTTTGAAGAGCCATCACTAGGCTTTCAGCCTTACCTGAGCTCTGTGCCAAAGTTTTTGAGGGAGAAGGGCCCTCTGGCTGACTGGATTCCCACCATCCCTCCTGCATCCATGTCTGTGTCCATAGCAAAGTCGCTGCGGACTTTCTCCATGCTGTCACTTAGCTTCTCAACGAAGAAAGCATCTGAAAATCATAACAGGAGTTTGTTAGAACCAACTAATGAGTGCAATAGTCCAACCGCTTCATCTCTAGGAAATCTATCGGATAGCCGGTATAAGGATGCAATAAGTTTGAGTTAAATAAGGAAAGCTAATTATGTTTCAACGTTCTGATATCCTGTAGAACAACTCATATCAGATATTCTTTTCTTTTGTGTATGGAAACATTTCATGAAGGATCAAGAACTTATAACAAAAAAATGAGGGGAAATAGGAGAAGAACAAAGTTGTTTGATAAAATTATCTAGAAACTGTGACATCTCAGTCTGCTTAAATGTTCAAACTAAGCCAACCACTAAACAGCCCTGTTTGGTTTTACATTTCAAAGTCTGATATGTAATCAATAACATTTGTTGATCTAACAGAAATGTTGACCTTTCACTCAAACCAAGATGCGAGGAAATACAACAGGCTTTACAGACATTCTGGTAAGCAGCTTCACACATATTTCAACACAGCTACAAAAAAAAGAAGTGTACTTGTGTCAAAATTGAGAGAACACAGGATATGATGATGCAAAGCTATCGCTTCGCAGACTGAGAAACATGCCCGGCTTTGAATCGAAGCGCAATGAACTTCAAGCAACAAACAACAAATATCTCTTGCAAATATTAGTGGGATAAGTGTGATTTTAATATTAATCATCAAAAGCATTCACAGTTCTCTGCAGCTGTAACCAAAGTTGCACTTAACTCCAACGTGCACTGATCAGCTCCACGAAGCGACAGTCGCTGGTCCACAAAGTCTTCAGTAACCATTGCTTGATTTTCACTTTTTTATAGTAAAAACATTCAGATAAAGAGCAACAGTTTGTTACTCAACAGTTCAGTATATTTTATGAATGCCTGTGGTTAAAGGCAGTAAAGACATATCAAGGTTAACCTGCACCCCACATCATCTGTTTAACTGAGAGCTGCCAATATCAGAACCTTCACCTCAACCTTGCTTGGGTATATCTAAAAAATTAAAACATCTGTCACTCAGATTTCTTTTTTGAAAACTAATTTAAATGTAAGATATCTCAATAAAACGCCCACTGCCAATTGACTGAACATGCAAATATGCAGTAAAACTCAGTGAGAGCACAACTATTATATTTTTTCTTAAGCTGAAATTGTTCTAGATGAAAAACAACACAACCAATATCAAAAAACACTGGAAAAGAAATGCATGATGAATGCAGTAACCTTATAATTATTTCAGCTTTTCCATTATTTATACTGATAGCAACCAGTAGTGCACTAATCGATTGGCCAGCCAGTCCCAGTTTCCTTAATCTTGGGTGATCGGCAACCAATACATTATATGAAACCAATCTTATCCATCTCCGGAAAGGTCTTTAAAGAAGAAAACAGGTCTATAGTCTAAACTAATATGCAAGTTTGTTTTTATAATGTGTCAAATACTGAGTGAACAGATTATTTTTAGTCTAATTAATTTAGTAGTTTGCAAATTGCCTCCCGATCTGGATAAAGCACTATATAAGTTCAGTCCATTTACCATTTCCATTTAGTTTGGAGAGCATTTATATTTGAGAAAACTACCTCATGTGCGGATAGAACAAGTTTGTATCATTTCAAAGGTATCGTCAGATATTTTTCAATAAAACTGGAATGTTGAAGGTGTATTGTGACCTTATAAGATCTCACAGTGTCAGTCCTGAAAAAAAAAGAAGAACTGGCTTGTTAGGCTTTTTAAAGATTGGTGATTGATCAGCCAATCGGTGCAACGCCAATCGGTGCAAGTAAAGGTTTAAGATAAAATAAAATATGCCAACATGCCAAGTGCATCAAGATTGAGAAGATATGTGTAGAAACAAACTTCTCTGTCAACACACCTACACACAATCAGATTTTTAAAACAGGACCTACAGTTTAATCTTTGACAATCTCACTTTTGTTTACAATTATTATTAAACGCACTGTAAATGAAAGAACATTTGCAATACTTACACACTGGTACACTACTGTGAAAAGGTTTTTGCCCTTTTACATAAAGTATTACTTCTATTTTTGCTATACTGTTACCATGTCAAAGAAGTTTTAATATCAAATAACTCGAGTTAATACAAAAAGTTTTACATTTATTATTTCGTTAGCTAAACCAGTCTAACCTCTGCGAAAAAGTAATTGAGGTATGATGCAATATAATATATCAGATGCAATAGGATGAGCACCTTAATTTTAAAAAAGCTTTTTTGTATTTACGCTGACAGTTTTTGACAATGACATTTGTTTTGAACATATACGTGTTGTACTTCCTCACAACATTGTAGGAAGTGGAGACCGATGCTGATTGAAGCTGAACAGTTCCCTAAAATGCTAATTAATATTTGGTATGTGTTAAGAAAACTCACTTCTTTTATGTGTTTAGTATTAAACTGAATTAATTATTCTCAAAAAAACATATTTCTAAAAATATAGCATAGAATTACACCATCCACAAAATATTTAGCAACTATTTTTAAATAATAAAAAAAGCCAAAATTCTTGGCAGAGATATCCCTTCATCTCAGAAAAAAATGACTTCAGAAGTTTTGACCTGCATCAAGCTCAATTCATGTCCAACATGCTAGTCTAAACACCATTAAAAAGAGCCAGATGAGGAAAGATAACTCAGGTATTTGAACATTTTGAAGACAAAGATAAGAACAGGGAACACTCTAGAAAGGAGAAAACATGCGAGTTGTTTGCATAGAGACAGGAAAGAAGGCAGGATTCATAGTTCAGATCATGACAAAATACCTCCCCCATAAATACATGGTGCTTAAGCAAAAACAAATGGCAAGACTCTGTAGGTCAAAGAACAATTTTAAGCACATTTTCGTCCATAGGTGTCAAATACATTCAATATTTTTTTTTACCCTCAGGCAGTTTAGTTTAACTCAAATACTTTATATCAAAGTAACAACAAAGTGTACTCTGCTACAAAAAAGTTAACTTGTAAAGCTAAAAACAGAAATAATGAATGTGCATAAGAATTTGCCTTAAATACATTATTATGATCGGTTTTTGGAAGATCAGCAATTCTTCATAATCTACTTTTTTCATGTCACAAATTATTAGAAAAATCTCGAATAATAGTTAGCATAAAACTATGTTAACTCAATTATCTTTCTAGTAAATTCTAGAAGAACTGCAGAACATAAAAACATTAAGATTTGTAGAGGTCAAATCCACATAGTTTTTATAATTAATTCAGAGATGACCAGGTCAGGGAACAGAAGCAAATAATTTTACTACTGACTGGCTCCGATCGGTCAGCCATGCAAGCTAAAAATTCAGTAAACCCACAATCTGTTACCAGGTCATTTTGACCACAACACTCTTCGGTGTAGAAGTTAAAACGGCAGGAAGAAATCTAAAAAGTAAGTCGCTTTTAGTGTCAGTGAGGCGTTTAAAATTAAATCAAAGGAACAATTAGCTGTAAGAAGCTTCCAGGAAGCAAGTGGCATTTGAATTTTATGACATGAAACATCAGTGTCATCAGTAACTCCACCGAGGTAAAATGTCAATAGTGTCATTAAGCAAACATACAGCTCTAATATCATTGATGTCAATTCACTTTCTCTCTCTTACATTCTATTTTTTACGAGCCTCACATCCCAACACACTGTTTCCAGAGAAACACAAAAACCCTGAAACCAAATATTTCCGATACTTCCATTTGCAGCAGAGAGTAAATATTAATCTGCTGCCTACAGGAGGTTGCAGTCGCCTGATGTGTGAGAATGGTGGGGCCGTTGTGTGTGTTCTTGCCTACCGCTGTCCTTGCCCACGAGGCCGGTGGGAGGATAGGCCTGCGTGGGAGAACTCCAGCTGTCTCTCTTCCCCGTGCCTCTGGTGTTGCTGAACTCCCAACGCTTCTGTTGCAACTCCTGGAGCCAGTAATGCATCACCTGTCTGCTAGGGGCCTGGAAAAGTGCAGACGCCCAGTTATTCATATGTATGGGATAAATAGAAACTTCCTCTTTCGAAGGTTGCAGTGGAGCATTTTAAATAGGCATATTGCAGTTTCCAGCATCAATGGAAAACCCTTGTTTTCTATTTTCAAAGTCAGATTCAAAAGAACTCAAATTTGTCTTAGAAAGTTCTGGCCAGCTGCTTGTCACGAGAAAGAGTGATGCTTCCTCCCCCACCTGTTGCTGCAAACAAATGGTGGCTCCTATCGTTTTGCCTTGTTTGCAAGAAACAAGGTCACCTGATTGAAAAGTTGTAGTAGAAAACTTGATGTAGTCTCACTAAGCATTTTTAGTAAAGTAATACATTTAAAAGAGTATTATCTGAAAAAAAAACCTCTAAGGAAGTTTATTTCATCATTATTAAGCTACTGACTGGAAAGATCAACCCCCCCACAAGATAAAGAACAAATACATGAAACTGTCAGTAGCAAGTCTATGGAACAGCCGATATAGCCGAGATATTCTTTCTTAATTTTGGATTTAGGAGAAATAATTAACACCTGTATTTTCTCAGGACTTGGCTGGAGAAAATTATAATCTAATTTTTGTTAGTACTTGATTAAAGTAGACCAGCAAAACGGTAAAGTTGGAGGTCATCTGCATAGATAATAACCACATTTACAAGAAACCACATCGAAATGTAGTCTCCTGAAAAGAGGAGTTGTTTTGCTTCAAAGTTTCCCAGAATTTTGACTCAGGCATTGTGCATACTGCTGCAGGAAGAATAACCGGACTGATTGTTATTCTGTTCACACTGTTTATCAAAAGCGTAGCGTTGTCCTAGTTTGAAATGGTAAGATATTTAGTTCTGGTCCGTTTAGCCAAGGTAATTCAACAAGTTACAGCCAACAGACTTTGAACTTGGTAGCTTTAAGTAAACAGTTAAAATTGTGGATATTTTAACTAATCCAGTTGAGTTGATAAAAGTAATAGTCAGGTTTCTATTAGCTTTCTACACTGAGAAAGCAAAAAAGTGTAGATAGCTTATTTCAATCCAGTTGATGAGCAGTACACAGCAATAGATAGGGGTGGGCAGTGCAATATTACACATTTCATAGCTAAAGGAAGCTGTAGTGCAAGTAATGTGTTCTCTGATCCAATATTAAGAGGACAATAAAACTGGATTTTGACCAGCAGTAAGCCTTTAGAGTCTTGACACACCTTATTTGACTTAAATTGAAAGCAGTTGGATTAAGTTTATGATACCACAAGAATCTCAAATGAGTCCATATCTAATTTTAAAAATACAACGTTTCCACTCTGCAGTCACAATGATAAAAAAAAATAAAAAATTAGTCCACATCTAATTTTAAAAGTACAATGTTTCCACTCTGCATTTACAATGATAAAAATAAAAAATTGTGCCTTTACAGTCCAGCTCTACAAATAACTGGTTACTTTTTGGCTCAGTCATGTGAAAAAGCAGAGAGGCTGGTTTCAGTCTCAGTTCCAGCCTCTAGTTGTACAATCTGTTTGGTATTAGCCAGTCAGACCATCTGCTGAAAAGGAAACTGACTTTAGACAGTGGGAGCCAGGCCACCTGTCTTACTCACAGTCATATGACAGCAGAGAAGACTGAGGCAGCATCACATGAAGTGCCGTGACTAGTGAGCCCAACAGTGACTGGGTTAACACTCACTGCTCTAACAACTTTAACACTAACAAATACCAGAACCCGCTTTTTCAAAGCTGCTGTTTTTACTCCAGTTGATTAATGGGCAAATAGATACTGGCTGCATGATCCCCTTATAACAGCTTTTCGCTCGATCATGTAGTTCTCAGTTTCAAGAATTTCTAAACGCAAAAGTAAATTAAGCCAAGAGTAGATTTCATCAAATATAGACAATATACTAGAGTCAGGATTTAACTTCAAGGTTTCATTTGGAAAAGAATGCAAGTTGAATGCTTCTTCATTTTAAAGAATGAAATTTTTTTTTTTTTTGGTTGAACAAAAGGACTGTCACAAGTGAATAATCTGAGTTTTATATCTGCCAACGAGCAGAACATTTAACAAAAATATATATTTTTTCTGAATATTTCCCTAAATTATCTAAAAGAGAGAAAAAAAGGTCAATTATTTTAAGGACTGAAACTTTATTGCAAACATTTTGATGAATAATTGTCAATTTTGACACATAATTTTTTTTAACAGTAAAAAAAAAATGTTTTTAGATACAAAAAATTCTGTTTGAAACCTTTGTATTTCCACATTACTGGTACCATCATACCTCTGATGTGCAAGCCACAAATACAAGCAATAGATGACAACGCAGCACCTACTCTAGGCTATATTTTGCTTCAAAAAAAGTACCAGATGAAACACTAGAAAAATACTACAGTGCACAAGTTGAGTATGCAGTAAGGAGTTGGTCTTTTTGTCCTGGAGCTGATAACTGTTTAATTTAACATCAAGACAAGTTTTCAAGTTTAAAATGTTCAAATTTATTTTGTTGATCTAAAATGTGATTAATTGCCAGTCATTCATTGCAGTCCACATAATTAACTCAAACATTTTATGAAGTCCCACCTCTAGTGTTTTAAGTATAATTTTGCATATTTTAGTGAAAACGGAAGGGGAAATTATTTATCAATTTCATCTTTGAAAATGCTGCAGTTGTCTTTAGTTATCTTTTTTATTCTACATCCAAGATCTTGTCACCATCTAAAAGTTCTGTGAGTGGCTTTTCAGATGAATTTGTTTGCTTTGATAAACATTGGATATTTTCATATCATACCAAGTCTCAGGATATATTCATTTAAAGAAAAAGGTAATTTGTTTAAATGATACACCTAGACTAATTTATCGTTTTCTTGCTAGTTAACTATAATGCAAAAACGTCATAGTTAATTTTTCATTGCCAAATGTAAAAATTAACACGAAAACAGGGAAGTCTGTGGAAATGTGGAGGATGGCGGGCCCTCAAATGAAATTCTGCTCACGGCCTCATTCAATTTTTGGTCGGCTCTGAACACACACACACACACACACACACACACACACACACACACACACAATCAGCTGGTGAAGTCTCGGCCTGTGGTAGGTTATTTTCAACACAACTTCTCTAAAAAATCTCTACCACTCGACATATTTCCACGAGGGTTTTAAAAGTAAAAAAGAAAAAATCAATTTGTTAGAAAGGGTGTGTCTGCAGCCTTTCCTGAGACAGAAAGGAAGCGACACATGACAAAAACAATTACCGAGTGTTTTTCTAGATAGAAACCGCTGAAATAAGTTTCTACCTTCAAGAGAAATTCTTTCCCAGCTGTACGGATCTCGAACTGTCCCTCTTCCCCCTCCACGTCGTACATGAAGCAGGCATCGCCTATATCAATGTGTCCGAGAGGCAGGGCGTCTTGGGGAGTCTTGAAATAATACAAGTAACATTTCCTCGGGTCGTACACGAACCACCTCAGTTTGTAGCCCCTGAGAGGCCCCTTGCCGGAGAGTTTGTTCAAGTAGCCGCACAGCTTGGAGGCCTGCTCCTTCGCTCCCTCCGCCTCGGCCACATCGAGAGACTTGAAGGACGGCAGCCGTGAGGTTTTGCAGGAGCTCTCCCCGCTGCCATCCTCCTCTCCGTGCATCTTTCCTACAAGTTTCTTCTTTTTGCAGCCCCGCAGATGGCAACTCCTGCGTCCATCCGCATGACTGCTTCTCCCCCCAACCCCCAGACAAAGGGGGGTGCTGGGAAATGTAGTTTGAGGTAGTTGTGACGTGTTGGTGAGAGGGCTCGCTGAGGGCTGTGCTACCGAGAAGCGCCACGGGGAGGCGCTGTTTTATAAGGCAAACCAAAGCAAACCAACTTTATTTATAAAGCGCTTTAAAACAACCACAGCTGATACAAAGTGCTGTACATTACAACACGACATAATAAAATAAAATAAAAAAAAAACTCAGACAGTTTAGAAACAAAAACACACTTTAAGACTAGATCCCGCTGGAGTTAAAAGCCAAGTAAAATAAATGGGTTTTAAGACGAACTTTAAAAGTGGACAGTGAAGGGGCCTCTCTGGCCTGCAAAGGCAAATCATTCCATAACTTAGGGTCCATGACAGAAAAAGCCAAAGCAAAGGAAATAAAGCGACAGACCGGAAGCAGAGGGTAAACACTTCTCTACTTTGTGTGAGAGATTAAGTTAGGATTTAAAACAAAAATATAAATAGTTTTGAGCTTAGCTTGTTATGTCCTCCAAATTTAGAAGAAATGCTAACCTACAGCTTTTAAGATCCATCACACCCAAGAAATATCTTGAATTGACTTTTGCAGCTGATTGTAAAAGTGCGTAATTCCAATTAGGTACATCTACATCCAACTGGAGGCTCCTTTCTCTGAATATGTTAATAGCCCCCCTACCAAATACATGTCAGAGTCACCTGTCGCTTAAGTTGTATTCACCATTAGCCTCACTGCCTAATAGATTTTAACACTATTTTATCATTTTGTATGCAGGTGTTTTTATTAGTCAGGTGAATGTATGGATGTTGAATTAATGTTTGACAGCTTATGTCTGGTGAATAATCTTGATAATAGTTTTTACGAAAACCAAAATATGAATTAGTCGTAGAATCTTTCAAATTCAGACTGTGAAAAAGATCAACTGAGTGACTGACAGGATGATTTAGAAACAGGATCCGTGTGTGAGCCAGATCTAGAATAACAACACATAAAAGTGATGAGCTGATGCTGCAAGTAGGTTAAGATAAGAGTTATCTTTTGTTTGTTTTTTTCCACACATATGGAAAAAAACACATATGTATGTTATGCATTCAAGTCATGAAATTGCTATTAACTTAAAAACAGATTCTAAGTAATAAGTATAACATGGATATATTTTCTGCACATCATGTTTTCCTTTCTCCCACACTTCTGCAGCACCTGCATTGTCATTCCATCCAACGCTAGAAAGTACAGCTGCAAAAACAAAACGTAAGATATACACGATAAAAGATGATTATGACCTCAAAAATGTCTTAGGTTGTTAACAAAACTGTAGTGGTATTTATAATCAGTCTCTCTCTTTCTTGTAAAACCTTCAGCAGACTGAAGATTAATGCGGCTTTGGACTATATTTATTCATATCAAGCTGCAATCTCTGCTGTGGGCGTGCACTTAATGTATGTTCACAGTATGACTCATAAGAGGAGAAGAAGGAGAGTTCAAGCTGCCGGAACTCACTCTGAAGGTGAAACAAAAACACACTTAAGTTACTCAGATGATTAATGGGTACAAACCTGTTGTACTAAGGTGTATGTGGGCCCCAGTACAGTGAGTAAACAGTAGGTGATTAGTGTTATGCTGGGAAATACACCTGTTGTTTTTCCCATCTTGAACCAGTGCTTTACAGTGAAAAACCCCAACTGTCCCCAATTGCAAATTCTGATAATCCTCTGGTAAAATTCATACTCTAGCTACTTAGGAAAGCTTAAAGTGTTCAGGAGGTTGTTTGTTTTACCTCGAGGCAAGAAAAGCAGACAGGCGGGATGCGGTTCAGTTACTGTGACATTTTATGGGCCTCAAATTGTGACCTTTCAAGGTTACACGTCCCCCCCCCCCTCTGAGAGGTGGGCTGTCATAAAGCCACTGTAACCAAAATAGTTCAAACAGCTTCTTGAAGCTGTTCATTTTATTTTTAGGAACCGTTTATATTCACTTTTAATCAGTTGAATGTTGACAAATCATTTGCATAGCAACGTCTGTTCTTTTCAAAGATGGGTACGGTGATAAGAATTGTCCTCAAACCTCACATCTCCCCCAGAGGAGTGTACTATGAATCACAAAGTGCTGTAAAACAGACCGTCTGCACTGCTACTAGTATGATAAAATTATAGGCTATGCTACTGTAGCTGTTGTTAGTCATACATGGAACATAATGTACGGTTATTGACTTGATACTTATTCTTCACGTGTAATATAAACACACTCACACACACACACACACACACACACACACACACACACACACACACACACACACACACACACACACACACACACACACAAAAATCACAGGAAAATATGAGACCAGAATCAATTTAAGAAAATGTTTAAATGAAATTATTTTCTTATTATTCTCAGAAAAAAAGAGAATAATTTACAGTGCCAAAAAAAATTATCCCATTATACATCATTGCTAATAAGTGAGACCTGACTTAATCTTAGAAAGGGTAACAAGAAAAGAACCTTAAAACCATCACAGCCGTACTGTTGCAAAAATTACTGATAACGTACTTAACAAAACAACATAAATAAATCATAAACCAACCATATTCAGAGGTTTGTTGCAATGAGAGACTTCTCTTTTAGAGACTTTGTGAGGAACATCTGATTTTCAAGAAGAAAACGAGAAACATGTTTTTTTGTTTTTTAAAAAAAGCAACCAGTCCACCTAACTGCAATGGCCTTTAAGTCTGCTCAGTGCAAATAAATGCACCGTTGAAGAAAAAGCATTGCTGAACCATTAATGCAGAACATTTGTAAGAATTTTACAAATGTTAAAATTAGGTTTGGTGAGAGCCAAGTTTTTTTTAATGCTCTAAGGAGGAATATCACTTAATGTCATCTCAAAACAGTCTCCAGAGCCTTTGAAATTTGAAGAATTTGAGTGGAGAAAAAATGGGTCAACATCGCTCCCACTGCATGCAAGTACAATAAAAACTATTTTTCTTCTCGTAGATTTATTTTGATTTTACTTTTTAACACTTGCACGCGACTGATCATCACATAATATTAAAAATCCCACAACATAAGTAAGAGGTAAAATATCTAAATTAAACTAAGGTAATGAGTGAATTCATTCAGGAAAAACAAATTATAAGCCACCTGGGTCATATGTGAAACATGGTTTCTGCCAGTACTTAATAACTCGGTGCGCTACCTTTAGCCCAACACCCAAAGTGTTCGCCATAACTGCTAATGTGTTCGCAACATCATTGTGGGGTATTCGGACCCACTTGTCTGTACAGAATTATTCTACTGCAGCCATAAACATTAAAACAACGGCCTGTTTAAGGTCATACCACAACCTTCAAATTGGGTTTAAGTTCAGACTTTGACTAGCCCACTCCACGTCAATACCTCCATTAGAAATATAGTTGCCGAGAAAATTACTGACGTGTCTAATACTTATTTTCCCTACTAAGGGAGTAAAAATGCTGGAGTTACGTTGCCATTGTAGAGGACAATGTGAAATCATGTCTTATTTGTTCTCCATGACACAGAGTATTTCTGCCTTTTGGCTCTCCCCCACTGGGACTTCCTACCGTGCTTTACAGAGCCAAACCTAAATGATTCATGACAACAGTCTGAGCCATGGGGGGAATGAGTTGTGCTTTTTTTTATGAGAACCTCAAAAGCAGATCCGGGGAAATGTCTCATCTTTTCAGAAGCTTATTAAGCCCCATTGAAAACATATCAAACCTTCCCAAATATTTCCATCCCTCCGTCTGTTTAGTCCTTCCTTACAAACTAGATCTGAATTCACAGCACCCTCCTAAAAACACACACAGAAAAACACACTGACGCATCTTCTCATCCGTCACTACGGTAATCAGACGCTCCATGGGTAAAACAACTCCCCCTTTCAAACCAATGCATACGTTTGCTCTCAAACCACTGTTTCTCTACGCGTTGCTTTCCGTTTCTCTTCAGGAAGCGTTTGCTTTGTTCAACAACCCTCAGCTCTCTTTGTTATGCAAATGACTGCCGTGCCGTTGCCTAGTACCTCTGCTTTCCAGACCAGTGGAAAAATGTGTGTAATTGTAAATGTCATCTGTCTATATCTCGCAGTGTGGGGTCACAATCAAACCATTTTCAGTTGGAGATTACAGAGGTTCAGAAGCTGAGAGGAGAGTTTTAATGTTTGCTGCAATGACAAGGGGTTCAAATCACACACTGGTAACCACAAGGACAGGTATGTACTCCACTCACCGAGAACTATTTTACTGGAACACAATGTGAGCTTTACAGTGAACTTTGATTCGTTTTCTTCAGGGATCGAGAGGAGCTGCTGCGCACTGTGTGGACAACAGAAAGCCAAATCTGAAAATATTTGCTACTTTTCACATTCAAGACAGAAGGAGGAATATCAGACAAAGACTCCCTGCATTAAGACACGTGTGAAGTTTTGTTTCAAGGTAAGATATAAACCTGTCACTAGCAGCTTAAAGTTAATTAATGAATTAGCTATTTTAACCCACCTGCAAAGTATATATTACATCAGTTGTTGTGAAAGGGTGAAATAGGTCAGACCTTTTCTATTTTTTGGATATGCTAATCAATTCTATATATAAACAGTAAACAAATTCCATACTATAATAGACAGGATGGGTTTATTTTTCCCCCTGCGCCATAATAAAAAAAAAAAACAACATATAACAAGAACATTGTGCTGCCTTCAGGCTTTGAGTGACGCCTCCTGGAAAATAAGCAAATTAGATTGTTAAAATACTGACCTGCTCTGGGCAGTGGGAAATAAATCCTGCTTGTGCTCACTGGACGCCTGTGTTACTTTGAGCAGGACAAAGTGAGGATGGAGCAAAGGGAGCTGACTGTGGATCCTGCTGCTGAAGTTGCGGAGGGGAGGTTTAGAGAGTTGGCAACCAAGTGGTTCATAGATTCTCAACTGCCTCTTATTGTCAACAACGGCCTCTTCCCCAGCTGGTTCCTGGGCTTCATTAGCAGAAAGTAAGTATTCACAGAAGATGTCCTGTTATTTCGCGCATTTCACACTCATGTGTAATGTAATCTTATTTTTAACAACAACAAAAAAAATCATTGATACTGCTATTAGTTTTGTGTTTGCATTCATGTTTAATTCTTTGATAGATTTTAAATTGTAAAAAAAAGAAGAAAAGAAATAGAAGCCTAGAGAAGCAGTTATGTCCATACGTGCCACAGACATGTTATCTGTGATGGAAAGTGTCCACTCTACAGTACGCCCACATCCACTTTTTGCCCTTTCCTCTGGCAGACACCACACTCCTACATAAAAAAAGTATGTGGGACAGTTACTTAAGTACAACCAGTGTCAGCTATTTCGAAAGGGCATGTTGTGAAATGGTTTTTTCCTTTAAGACAGTGATACTTCCAAAGTGGAAAGTGCTTTACTCTCCCAGAAACAAAAAATAGATTTTTTAAAAATGAGTTACAAATAGGTTTAAAAATTTATATTTGAAGATGGTCTGATTTTCACACTGTTTTTGGTCTGTCTACAGAGATGCTGAGGACATGCTTAGAGAAAAGGAGCTTGGCTGTTTCCTGATTCGTCTCAGTGATAAAGCTATTGGATATATTCTGTCATACAAGTGAGTACTGGTTTACTCCGATAAACCTGGTTTATTTATTTTTAATTTTATTTTAAGCCGATTTTATTTATTATTATTATTTTATTGGCCACTTTTATCATTAATTTAAAAGTTGTAGTTTTACGTATAAAATAATTGCAACAGCTTTCTAAAAATATCCTGTTTTTCTTGTGCAGAGGCAGAGATCGATGCCGCCACTTTGTGATAAGCCAGAGTGAGACGGGACGGTTTATAGTGTGCGGCGACACAGAGGGACACGACACTTTGTTCGACCTAATAGAACACTATAAAACAAACCCAGTTGAGCCCTTTGGAGAATATCTGACATTTCCATGCAATGGGGTGAGTTTTCACTCATTTTACTGTTTTTGTTTTGTTTTTTTAACAGGATTTGATCAGTCTCCTAACTGTTGTTTTTGTTCTTATAGGATGTCAATGAGGACCTCTATGATATCATCCAGGTCAACACCAGAGAAAAACCGGCTGCTCCTCTCAGAGCAGCAAAGAAAGTACATAAGAAGCAGATGAACTCAGCCACAGAGCAGCAACCAGTGCGGGCACCAAGGATAAACAGGACTCAAGAGGTGAGTCCAAAGAATAAAAAATTCATTCTACCAATATTTTCTATACAAAACATAAGAATATAGAAGTCAAAAATATATTTTTTTGACTTCTATTTACTTACATACTTGTCAACTTTATTGTGTTTTGGCATTGTCTTTAATTGTGAATTTATGAGAAGGAAACTGCAATTTCATCGTTGTGTCTACTATGACAAATATATCTTGATCTAATTGTTTACTTACTTGTTTAACTGGAAATACGACAAAATTTTATAAGATGGCTGACTTTTCAAATAAATGTTTTTGTTTTCTTAAAAATAGGAAGTACCACCTTTGCCACGGAGGACCAGGCACGTCGACAGCGCCCCAGTCAGTGACAACGATGGGGTTCTGTATGCTCAGCTTAGGAAGCAAACGCCTAGAGCCCATCACACCTCCAGGGACAAATCCCCCAGCTCAAATCAAGGCAAAGCCGAGAGGCTGAACACTAAGGAGCAAAAGAACGGCAGGTGTAGTCCTTCATCTGACCCTGAATCTCTCTACTCCGAGCTCAACGCGCTCGACAGCAAGAGTATGTCCCTGCCTCTGCTGGACAACATCTCTGACGGCGAGCAATGCTACAGACTGAGCGTTCCTCCTGACACGCCGCCGCGACTTTCCCCGAGGCCAGTGCGGCAGGCCTCCGGCGGCATCTCGCAGTCAAACAGCAGCCACAGCCTGGACGCCCTGAGCGACCACTCGGTCTATCACCTGGCTGGCAGCCACAGCCCAACTGCATCTGAAACTGCGTCATCCACAGAGCAGCTGGAAGACTCCCTGTACGCCGAGGTCTCCATCGAAGCCCCCGTCGTTGATAACGACAACACTTATGAGATCCTCCCCAACCACAAGGAGCCCGTCAAGCCTAAAGCCAACAGCAACACTCAAGAGCCTGCGGAGGAGAGCAAACGCAAGTGTAGCCACGGGTCATGGGGGATAAAGGTGAGTTGCAAGCTTTTCTTTCAGTACTGCTTAATTTATTATTCATGTTTGCCTTATTTTCTATTATTGACATGTTATATATTTACTTTTTGCAGAATGACAAATGGAAATGGTTTTTCCCCGAGTGCAAGAGGAAGTGACAAACCAACTAACGAAGAAAAGGCTCACCTAATTTCACTTATTTAACACTACTTTGCTACTTCTGTTGTATATTTGCTTTCAATGTATTTATTTAAAACCGATCAAAGTTACCTTTGTACCCATCTGATTGGATTTATTAAAGCTGTCGAAAATGTATAAAATCGTTTCATTAAGCCCATTTCAGTAAATTTGACATATTCAAATCACTTTTTTTTAGAGTGATCTATTTTTAAACTAAACTTCTGTGAGAGATAATAAGCACTAAATGCATGTTCATATATGGGCATGTAACCGTGGAGGAAAAACAAACATTTAACGAAAACTTTTATGGAAATTGCTGTCATCTGGAAGGGAAGAACAATCTGATATTTTTGTAGGGGAGAATGTCAAATGTATTGCCTCACATGAGTTGCTGGAGATGTTTTTACCTTTAGTCCAGATTAATGAGCCAGTTTGGCCACTTGAAAAGAAGAAAATAAACAAGGTTAATGAGAGATCACCTCTGCTTCCAAATAAGGAAACACTAATGCAAAATGCTGGGCTGTTGTGGAACGGCAGACATTTCTATGTGCAGATATCAAAATGCAAATAACTGCTGAATTAAAACGTAGGAGAAATACCTCCCAGTGTTATCAAAACTCTTGCTGTGTATGGTTCGCTCTTACTGCTTTAGCTCTCCATAGCTGCCTGGAGAACCATTTCTGTAATGCAAGGCCTCGTGTGAGCATGTTCAAAGAAATGCAGTGGGGAAAATTTGCTGAAAGGCGTGCAGCTGATATTTAAAAATGCTTTTTGCTGCCATCAGAGCTTTACTTATGTTCAAAGAAAACTAATTTGCATAAAGATTTTTAAAAGTCTGCATTCAACAGCAATGAGGAAATAAGCAGAAGGTTCTAAAATGCCTTTTAGTATCCTTTATCATGTGCTTTTTTTCCTTTACTTTTCTGGTTACTGCCTTAGTTTGCCATAAACAACAATAAAGCTCATATTCATGCTCGTGTGCCTGCATGAATTTATGCAGACACACAACGCAGTTTATCTGCACTAAAACAGAAATACATCTGTTGCAGCGTTGCGTTTGAAACAGAAGTTTTAGAAATTAGAATATAAGGTGTTTCCCCTATAAGTCCTCTAAGGGAAACCAGGGTGTGTTAAACTGCCGAAATGTTAATCATCCAGTTTTTGTGACCTTTCTTCTACCGGCTCTTTCACAACCAAGAACTGCATGATAAAATGTCGCTATTAAGAAAATTAATAACAGTGTAAAGTCGCAGCAGATCATTATGTAATAAGTGTGTGATTGTGCAACAGTGGAAAACAAACTGCAAATGGTGTAAAGCTGCAATGGATAATTATTGCATAAGTTCCTCATTGAGCAATACTATCTCTGTATGATATTATGAAATACACTTCATCTACATCATATTCATATAATATGAAACACTTCACATAGAAATGCTTATTGACTTATTCTCTTCTTTACTAATCTTACTAAGTCTTGGTCATTGCAGCACATTAATACACTCAGACTCATGTTATTCCACTGGAGCTGCGGCTTTATGTTTAAGGAGTGAGTCTCCTCTCCATCAGCTCTTTCTGTGTCCCTTATGGCTTATGTGTAAAATGTCTTATGGCTTCATTGGGTTAGCGATCTTCCTAGTCTTCTATGAAATGTGTGAGTTTTTTTCACTTTTGGTGTTAGAAAAGTTTACTAGTCGTTCTATTA
This sequence comes from Micropoecilia bifurca, assembly GCA_903067075.1. Classification (NCBI taxonomy): domain Eukaryota; kingdom Metazoa; phylum Chordata; class Actinopteri; order Cyprinodontiformes; family Poeciliidae; genus Micropoecilia; species Micropoecilia bifurca. Next base: position 7,443 of record CAEGAF010186145.1, on the reverse strand, counting down.
TCACGTAGCTTTTTTTTGCTGATGATCCCAGTAAGACCAGTAATTATCGAGGCTCCTGAATATTTTATAAAAAAAAAAAAAAAGAAAGAAAAAATTGGGAGAGAAGAGTAATCTATTTACTGCCCACTCAAAAGAGTTTAAGTCAGTCAGACAACTACAACCGTTTGGACTAAAGATTTATAGAACTACCTAAAGGTCAGATATAAGTATCCAGAAACAAAGTGGGCTTGGTACAGAGTGCACAGAATCCACACAGAACACTGCGCTCAATATATACATAATGCAAATCCGTAGCACCAAAACCAACACCTGGTAATCATCAACCATCATAGGCAAGACCATTTCCTCTTGTTTTCCAATGAGATCGCCTTTGTGTGCAGGATTCAAGAATGTGTTTGAATACGGGGGCAGATCATTCCTGACTACATCTTCCTGAAGTAAAATGATGATGTTAATTCCCAGCAAGCAGATGTCCAAACCAACTTGGCAGAAGATGAAAATATTCATCTGAGTTCAAATTCAAATGGATAACTTGATGTCACTGATGGAGTCATGACCACTGCTTTCCAGCAGAAAAGGAAAATGTCCAGGGAAAAGTTTGTGAACATCTGACTTTGGGGATGACTTAGCGTTAATTTAAAAAAAAAGAAAAAGCACCAAATACATCTGGATACTCAGCAATAGAGTAACGCAACACAACATTCCGTTAGAAGCAAAAGAAAAAACCCAGCATATCTACACAAATTGCTCAAGTGAATCCTGCATATGTAAGCCACGCCCCTTTGGTTCCACAGCTGCATGTTCAGAAAGCACAAAAGGCCTATGACCTTTCCAGATTGACTAGTATGAAGTGAAAGGGCAAAGGGATCGATGACCATCTATGGGGAGCCAACATTCTGTTTTAAAATTTGTTATTTTAATTGGTGACATGTAATGTTGAAAATTTCAGATAGCCAGAATTTTTTTTTAAATCAGCTACAAGTCATAATCATCAAAATCATTAGAAAATACTTGAAACACATTGTTTATTTCAGTAACTCAATTTACTAAGTGAAACACATTACTTAGATTCATTACACACAGACTGACATTTTCAAGCCTTTATTTCTGTTAATTTCCACATACAGCTATTGAAAACATTTTTAATTAGACTACACCATCAGACCAATAAAAAAATCATTTTAATATATAAATATATCCATCCATCCATTCATTTTCTTAACACCCTTGTCCCTTACTGGGGTCGGGAGGGCTGCTGGTGCCTGTTTCCAGCTAACGTCTGGGAGAGAGGTGGGGTCACCCTGGACAGGTCCCCAGTCTGTCGCAGGACACATACATATATGCTTTATGAAAAATAATTTTAATCTGAATAAAGTTATTTTCAAAAGGTTCGTTTAACATCGCTTCTGTCAGACTGTTAGATGTAGCTCCATTCCAGCAGCTTGCCATCATCAACATGCGAATGTGTGAGTGAAGAGAAATGGCTCATTTTATTGTAAAACATCTTTAAGTTTCTTGATAAAGCCCTTTTAAGTCACATGTCATTTCATTTAATTCTATTTTTAATCTGACAAAAGAGACTCATGAGGAAACAGGTTCTTATTTATTGAACATGACTAGATTGGCTTGGTTTACCCTAAATTTGGGATTGCAGGGTTTCTTTAGATAAGATCACATTCAGAAGAGTTTACTGCCTAACTGAAGGTCAGAGTGGTGATGTGGCAGGGACAGCTCTGGTTCAGTTCCCAGGTTTTATGAAACTGCTGACATCCGAACGGTCAAACCATCCATCTCAGATACGGATATGAAAGGTGCTGGAAGAGTATAGGAAACAGCAGAGTTAATTTCAATTAATAGGAATGTTTTTTGTAGAAACAACTCTACAACATAGGGTAAAAACATTATTAGCATTACCTTAAAAAATCTGGAGCCCTGGTTATCATGTTTTCAAAGTCAGTGTAGGAGAGTTTACTGTCTCCATCCAAATCTGCCTCCTCGATGGCTTTCTCACACACCAATTCAACCTCCTCAGGAGTCAACTCCTCCTTTGTCAGCTTATTTAAAGTCTTCTCAAGATCCTCCTTGCACAGGTAATTATCCACATTGTAATCTAGGATGGAAATAAATCTGAGTTAATTACTTTGAAACATAATTTCATAAAATTAAATGTTATAAAAAGGCATAAAAGCATTTTTACATATTTTTATTACCATATATCTTAAAGGCATAAATGGCCTTAAGTTCTCTTGGAGCCATTTCACTGAGGACTGAGAACATATCTACAAATTCATTGAAACTGAGGTTCCCCATCCCATCCTCGGAGAATGACTCCACAATCCGATTGCGGAATGGGTTTTCCTGCACATCAGGCAAAAAATATTCAGAGTGATACAAATGATGTTAAGCAAAAATATTTTGAAAGTTTTCTCATTTCACATGAGAATCACTTATGGTTTTAGTAGCATAATAGTTTGGCAAGACATTAACTTCATAATTCAAGAGTTTTAGAAATGGCATATGATTTTGCATACTGCATTTATTGGATTTTGCTGACCAAAAACTTCAGAAGATGCTATTCGAACTAATCTGGTCCAAAAATGAAAAGATAATTTAATCAAAAACGTTTGACTTAGGACTGGTTTCTTTAAGATTTATACAATAAGATTAGGCTGAAAAAAATATTTGTGGCTAAAAATAAATGATGTCCTTTAATCAAGAAATAGATGTAGGTTAACAGTTCAGAATGCAGGTGAAATTTTAAGAAATACCAAAATGACATAAATTATCAGATGTTTTGAAAAAGCTTTTAAAAATGATTATCTCTGTTTTACCTTTAATTCTGGCATGTCGACAATCAGCGCTAAAGGCAGTTTACAATCCGGTTCATTGGTATAGTCCATTGGTACAAGATGTGGAGCCAACTCATGGTATCTGCTGTGCAACCTAAGGTTAAATACAAAGCAGATGGGAACAAATACAATTTATAATTTGCAAAATATACCATCGATGTTAAATTTGTAAGTTATGAAGTTAGTGTTAAAAGTAACGTCAGCCAAACCACCAAAACTACAACAGCTTTGACCTTCCTTGCAAGGCTGCCTCTTAGATTTAGGAGTATGCGTAGGTATTTTTTATCCTTCATTCAGAAGCATATTTGGTAGACAAGAAGGCATGGCTCTCTGCATACAAGGAGGTAATTCGGCAATTAGATTCGGGCCTTTGAGGAATGGATTTGAATACCCCTGCTAGTATCTTTTCTGCTAGCTGTGAATTTCTGGAAATGTAACCACTGCAATTGATGGAACATTCTTTTTAAGGGAAAGTTGCCTATGCAAATTTAGTCTGTGTTGCCTCTGTGCCAAAAAGGAACTTGCATAAACCCGTTGTGCAATATTTACATTTCCGTAGTTACCACCATGTGGATTTTAAACAAATATCTTAAAATCTCACGTTTAACTAAAACTTTTGCTTTACCCAACTTATTGTTTCCTCTTAGGACAAAATGTAGCTACCTCACTTTGTTGGGACCCTCAAACTCATTTAGTAGAAAGTCATGAAGAGCCTGTCTAAACACTCTTTACTGTCACCATTACTTTCACAATCTTCTTTGTGACTGTTTTTTCAAAGATTTTTTATGACTCAGGCAGTCCTCATTTGAGAGTGGTTAGACAGGAAAGTAGGTAAAGGTGGGGGAGGACATGTAGCAAAGGTCACCAGGTTTGGGACTTGAACCTGTGACCTCTACATTGATGACAAGAGCCTCCATATGAGGGTTGTGCTTTACCCCAGTGCCTCCACGGCATCCCCTTCTTTGTGAATCTTAACATAATAGCTTAATTTTTCAACTTCTATGAACTAAACTGAAACGTGAGCAGCACTATTCATCTAGATGAAGAAAAATATAGGTCGTTTTTGCATGTCAGTCTCCCGGTGAGTGATATGAAAAGAGAGGTGATGCTACCCATCAATTCAGAATTTTTTAAGATTTTTAAGTGTCCTTAAACTTCTATGCAACACAATTCCTTTTGTCTCCATGGACAACAACCTCAAGCCTTCATATTTTAGTGAAAAGCAAATAATGAGATACTGAATGAGTCTTATTCATCGTCATTCTTGACCACGGTTTTCTGTTTGTGTCCTGATTGCATCTTGCTTACTGGTGTTGATCAGCTCATTTACCTGTAATCACTTAGGAAACACTTTATTCAACGCAGATTACAAGCGAGAGACAGCATTTAAACTTCATATGGTAACAAACCTTTACATGTGTTTTGGGTGATAAATCTGGTTAAACTGCAGACTAAAAGGCAACGGAAGAAGAGGGCAAAGTAAATCTGGCTTAAGTTTGTCAATGTTTTGGGCGAGAGGAAAGGAGGAGTACTTGGAAGACATCAATGAATCAACTTAAGAGGAACCTTATCTCAGAGCTACTCGAAATGTATCTGTTTCAACACAAACAGTAACAGAAGATTATTCAACAAACTCGTATTTCATACATTTCATACTCACATTTCTCACACTATTCTGCTAAAGCCATTATTTTCCAGATGGAAACTATCATCTTAGACTTTGAAATGTATTTCTCATAAATCTGTAGAAAATCAGTAGAACATCTAAGATAACTTACACAGGATCCCGCAGGTAGATTTAAGCAATAAAGCTTTGAGGGGAAAGCAGTCTGGATTAATTGGCAATACAAAGAAAAATATCTTACCGCAAAATTTCTTTGCGAGTGAAAAATGTGCAGTCCTGCAATAAGAGTAGACAGAAGATCAAAGCTCTAGTTCAAAAGAAATACAGTATGTCAATCAGACACAGCACGACTACTAACAGGTGAAAATAATAAAATGCTCATCTCCTCGCCATGTCACCTGTTAGATTGCCAGCGTTAGACATCAGAGGAACATACTGTCCTCAGAGTTAATGTGTTAGAAGTAGAAAAAATGGGACAAATTGTGAGGTAGACGAATGATCAGAGCATTTCCAAAAATGTGGCTCTTGTGTTGCATTGATGTTGCTGCGTTTAGTGTCTAACGTGCCCCAAGAAAGAAACAGTGATAAACTGAGTCACTGCTGCGCATAGGAGGCAAAGAGGTGAGCTCATGCTGGTCATATTATTATGCCACATTGATTGATACGTATTTTTTTTAATGAGATATTGTTTGAAGTATAGCATCAACCTGTATCAGTCACTCAGTGACCCATCTATCAAATCATATTAGTGTTACATATTTTCTAAATGTAGCACTCGTCTCAAACTCGGGTCCTCAGTGCCTGGTTCTGAAACTTTCAAATGACCCTCTGCTTCAGGACACCTGGTTCAAATATTAACTCATTAGCCGAGCTCTGTAGATTTTGACTGCATGCTAGTGAGACATTTAATTCAAGCATATAGGACAAGGAACACATCTTAAAGTTACAGAACTCTGATCCTTGAGAACTGCAGTTTGAGACCGCCGATAAAAAGCTTGAGCAGGTGTCTGGTTTCTCTAAAGCGCTGATGGCTGTGAGAGTACACACAGCAACATGATCTGCTGTTGTCTAACATGCATGTGTTGGCACATGTAATATCCAATAGCCCAACAGAAGAACGCCTTGGTTCACGTCAGCCTTTTGTACTGTCTGACCTGAGTTCATAGGTGTAAGAAACAGAACACAGCTGTGGATTTCTAGAACAGAGTGTACTGCAAATGTCTGGAGTATAACAGTGATTGTGTCTTACACCAGATGCTTTCGCTTAGTAACAATACGTATCCTATGTTTGTATAATTGCCTCTGAAGTTCAGAAAGACGCTCGAGCTGCAGGGGTCAGAGCCTGAAAATCTGAATAGCGAAAAATACCAACAGGACAAAACAAAGAGCAATGGGATTCTAAGAGGAATTTTTAAAGAGCCACTATAGTAACCAGAGCAACTCTTGAGAACTAAGCTGAGTCCTGAGAGTAGAGTTTCACAGCATATCACTGGCTTGGCATCAATTATTAATCCCACAGCAAATCACAAGGTGAACTGTTGCACACGGAGTGGTGTATTATCAGACTGATACTTGGATTTCTATTTAAACTGGACACATTCTTTCTTTTTCATACAATGTGTTTGTGTCCACTCTTCAATGTCAAGTCTAATCTAATTGTCAAGTCAACCAGATCATTTTAAATCATACCTTCAACGAACCAGGAGCTTAGAATACAATGTAGATACCGATTTCCTATTCTCAGTTTTCAATATGAAAAACAAAAGAACAATAATGCAAACAAGCATAGATAATGCCTAACATTAAAAAAATGACAGCAAATAAAATGAAGTACAAAACTTCACTTTTGCAATGTTATTTTTCTCTCATCATCTTGTTTGGAAAAGACTAGAACAGGGACAATTGCATTGATAAACCTTAAAAGTCCTACATGTTCGGTTAAGTAACCTAACAGAAACTGAACAGAAACCTGAGACACTTTTTTACTGTTCTATAGTCCGTAGAGTAATAATAATAATAATAAAAACTCAGTCAGACCTACTTTGAAGGAAAAAAGCCTGAATGATTCATCTCTAACTTTATCTAAATATCTTTCAATTCAAAATGCTTATGATATGTTTTGTATTGTTTTGTATGAGAAATATTTTTTCTTATAAGGAAGTCATGCATCACTTTCTTCCATCATAATACAAACAAAGCATGCATTCATCTTACCTGATAAGCATCAAGTTGCTCGTCTGTGAATATTGTTTGCTTATTACCCATCTTTATCAAGTAATTTGTTGCTTGTACACATTCAAAGCAAAGAACGGCCACCACCTTTTCTCAGAGAAAGGCATTTAGGGGGTCGGTGGAGTCAAAGTCTCCACACAAGTTGAGCCGAGTATTGTTGCAAGAACTTAAAACAAATTGTTGTTGATGTCCATTCAGGAGATTCCTGCCATGAGAGCAAACATTTGCTGGAAAATAAAATTTAAAAAAGACCGTAGAGCTGGTGTCTCGTCACAGTTGAGCCAGAGGAGTGGATTTCTCTGTAAACCCTGTTCTGCGCAAACTGATCTGCTTCTCCTTAAGAACCCTGGTGGTGTTTCCAACAGGGTGCAGACAAACCAATCAGACAACCCACAGGCAAATAAATAAGTAAACCTGAACTAGAACCTGCTGGCAACATGGTTGATATAACAGCAAAGTAGGTCCTAGAACGTCTATGGCACTATCACTTTATTTGATAAATATTGAAAAATAAGAAGATTGTTTAATGAGAGGTCTAATTTAAATGTCTTAAATCCTGTTAATTATAAAGACCTATACTGAGAGCTTACATTGATTATTAAAGTCCAGGTAGTAATTTGATTAACTCGGTCTTGGCCAATGATCTTGCAGGTTAGACGTTTAATAATAATAATAATAATAATAATAATAATAATAATAATAATAATAATAATAATAATAATAATAATAATAATTTAT
>CAEGAF010186133.1:0-20076 GCA_903067075.1 Micropoecilia bifurca | reverse complement strand
TGGGAGAAGTTGCTCTCGGAGGACATTCTGGTACCATTCTTTATTCATGGCTGTGTTTTTAGGCAAGACTGTGAGAGAGCCGACTCATTTGGCTGAGAAGCAACCATGAATGTTTCAGAATGCTTTACAGTTGGCATGAGACAAGACTGGTGGTAGCGCTTACCTCGTCTTCTCTGAACAAGCTGTTTTTCTAGATGTCCCAAACAATCGGAAAGGGGATTCATCAGAGAAAATTACTTTACCCCAGTCCTCAGCAGTCCACTCCCTGTATCTTTTGCAGGATGTCAAAGTGTCCTTGATGTTTTTCCTGGAGAGAAGTGGCTTCTTTGCTGCCCTCCTGGAGACCAGGCCTTGCTCCAACAGTCTCCGCCTCACAGTGTGTGCAGATGCACTCACACCTGCCTGCTACCATTCCTGAGGAAGCTCTCCACTGCTGGTAGCCCGATCCCACAGCTGAAACACTTTTAAGAGACGGTCCTGGCACTTGCTGGTCTTTCTTGGGCGCCCTGGAACCTTTTTGGCAACAATGGAACCTCTCTTCTTGAAGTTCTTGATGATGCGATAGATTGTTGACTGAGGTGCAATCTTTTTCTAGCTGCAATACTCTTCTTCACTGTTGGGCCATTTTTGTGCAGTGCAATGATGACTGCACGTGTATCTTTAAAGATAACCATGGTTCACAGAAGAGAAACAATGATGCCAAGCACCAGCGTCTTTTTAAAATTGTCCAGTGGTATCATTCTTACTTAATCATGACAGATTGATCTCCAGCCACACCTGTGTTAATAGAGCAATCACTGAAATGATGTTAGCTGGTCCTTTTAAGGCGGGGATGCAATGAAGTTGAAATGTGTTTTGGGGATAAAGTTCATTTTCTAGACAAATATTGACTTTGCAATTAATTGCTGTTAAGCTGATCACTCTTTATAACATTTTGGAGTATATGCAAATTGCCACTATAAAAACTGAAGCAGTAGACATTGTAAAAATTAACATTTGAATCATTCTCAAAACTTTAAGCCATGACTGCATACTATTGGGTTTTCAGGAAAACAAGAATTCCTGACTGTGGGAGTAGAATCGCCAGAACTGCACAATCGATCAGATTGTAGATGCTATCACATTATCCGTGTGAGCAACAGTGCAATCCCAAAGCACTACTTTGATATAATATTTCTCAGAATACAATATTTCAAAACTCTCTTCATGTCAGTATGTTTGGACTGTATAGTTTTCATGTTGTAGGGTCTTCATGTAAAATTAAAAGAAGAAAAGAGCCAAAAAAAAATGTTGGTAAATCATAATTGCTATTGTCTTGTCTTGAGAATTTTCAGCAGTAGTATCACTTCTGCATGCTTCCCCTATTGTGCAGCTCTGATAAAAGTTAGCAAATGGTGCATTCCAAGCAGTTTATTGCCAGATTGACACTGTGCACACCCTGCAAAAATAAGATTTTCTGTGGTGTTGCTTTAAAGTGTTCATGTAGTCACAATTTTCATTCCCATGGATTTCACATCATCTGGAATTTTTTTTTTTGCTTTCCTCTTCCTAGTGTTCATTCCATCCATCCATCTACATTGTGTTTAAGGCCTGATCTCTCCATAAATGTCAACTGTCCATTTATAATGAACTTTTGCAATAATATTTTAAAAAATCAGCCGTATGTATTGAGAATTTTGGCCCATTGTGGAATATTATAATTGCGGGATATGTGGGATAATCTCTTTCAGCACAATATCAATTGTGTGACTCAACACTTATTTTTTTTTCATTTGCATTTTCTGCAAATGCATATCTTATAAGTCACATACAAACTAGGACCATCAACGATGACATGTTAACCCATGCGATCAATCCAAAGATTTTGACTGATTAAAATCACATAACATACATTATCAACCAGCACAGAAACCAGACTGAAACACATCAAAGTGGTTGGCTATAGTTAGAAAACTATGTGACTGTTGACAGTGGTTTTTCAATGGTTTTTGCTGATAAATGGAAGGTTGGAGATTGGCTTGTAGTTCTACATTAGATGTTTTTCCAGACTGCTTTTTATTTTCTGTTTTTAAAGCATGTGGGGGAAAACACCTGATGACAGGGATGAGTTTACTATATGAATCAGATCAGGTGCAATGACAGACAGTTGTGGGTATGATATCAAGGCAGCAGGAACTTGAACTTAATTAATTTATAATTTATTTTAAGCTTTTATAGTTGAATAGTTAAAATTGAGTAATATTTCTGCATTTGTTGTGTTTGGGCTTAGCATTGGTATTAGATTAGTGTGTATGTGCACATTAACCCTCTAATCAAGGCTCCACACCACCTTTTACCGGCCCTGCATAATTAGAGCTGCTGCACTGGGCATCTCTCTGCTGGATTTGAAGGACAAACTGGAACATTTAATTCATGTTATACTATGAAGGACCAATCTTTTCCGTTTTGTGACTGCTGAGTTTTCAATAACCACATACGCCATTTTCATCACCTGGGCTTTATGGGACAAGTTTTTCTGTTTTCCCGATCTTGCATGTGTGAGGTCTAAATGCACATGCCACACATAATTTTTGTTCACACAGATATATCATTCTCACTCCACTGCACACTCAACGCTCACCTCTAATAGTGCAACTACAGGTTGTATACACGAGCAGAACAAGCGCTGTGGCTTTTAAACTTGATGCCTACCTTGGTGAAGTATTATTCTCTGAAGAAAAAAAGAGTCCTCACAAAGGGTTAAAACATACACCGATACAGGTGAACTTGCTTTGCAAGAACACCTCAGATAGTCTAGTTGAAGTGAAAGGTGGCATGTGTGATCAACAATGAGGTTCAGAACTTCAGAGATCCAGCTGCGACAATGCAGAGGTGCTTATGGTGTGATTGGTGCAATGTCCATGGTTTTGCACTCAGTTCACTGCGTCATCTAAACCCGTCTTTCAGGAACGACTCCACTCTGGCGGGGAAGTGCTGAGCTCAGTAAACACTGATGCAGTCCGGGGCTACTGGTGAATAAAGAAACCTATTTAAGATAAAAAAACAAGTACACTTGGCTTAGTGGGGCAAGGAGAAGTAAAGGGAGTCTGGGGCTGTCAACTTTAGCATTGTTCATCATCACCATGTCATGACAATGTACAATCACTGTTTTCCAGCTGATAACACTGTCAAGAGGCTGTACAGAACCTTCAGTTCAGAGCATCAAGGCACTAATAAGAGGCATCAATGCTGGAAAGAAGCAAGAATTGAGTTAAAAAAAATGGAAGGACAGTAACAGCTCTAATAGGTGGCTAGTGATAAAGTCGCTCGCTAACTACAGACCATGCTACTCTGCCCTCACCACAGAGGTACCACCTGGAGGAGACCCAGGAGAAAACCCAGGACACGCTAGAGTAGGGGTGTCAAACTCCAGTCCTCAAGGGGCGCTGTCCTGTAGTTTTTAGATGTGCCACAGGTACAAAACACTGGAATGAAATGGCTTAATTACCTCCTTCTTGTGTAGATGCGTCCTCCAGAGCCTTGCTAATGACCTAATTATTCTATTCAGGTGTGGTGCAGCAGAGGCACCACTGCTGCACCATACCTGCAGCAGAAGCTGCACCACTAAAAGTTTCAGGGCAGTGGCCCTCCAGGACTAGAGTTTGACACCTGTGTGCTAGAGGAACTAGGATTCTTGGCTGACCTGGAAATGCCTGGGGATTTCCCCAGAGAAGCTGGCCCAAGTGGCTGGGTAGAGGGAGGTCTGGGTCTCCCTACTTGGGCTGCTAACCCCACAGCCCGAGTCTGGATAAGTGGAAGAAAATGCATGGATGGATGAACTACATGTGTTACATGAGCACTTCATTTTTGGGAGACATGTTACTGTGTACAAAGATATGGAAGCCAAGGATCAAAACTGTGTGCAATAACGAGCTAAAATTATATCACCATCTAGTGGCCTGGCATGTTAACTAGAGTAGATCCAAAGTGGTGTCTAAATGGTGACCGTTCCTCCAATTAACATCCAAAAATGCCAGCAGTTTCCAGGCAAAGCTCTGGTGTAAATAGAGTCTGATGGCAGAGGCTTTTTTGTTTAGAACCAGGAGGGGACTTTTGGTTTACTGAATTTGTAAGTATTACTCTCTTGTCCACATAGTGTAGGTGCCAATCTGCATTGAAACCTTGCTGTCACAAGTTGTTGAAACATGAATTTACAATGGTAACAGTTGAAAACCATTTGAAGGGCTCTGATATTTGTACAGTAGGTGCTGGACTTTGACCAGGGGTTTCACTGCATCCTCGTAGGCTCTTTGACCTTCACTTTGAGTGACTTCTGAGGGGTTGGATGTCAGGATGGGGCCAGTGGAGGCAATGTGAGGGTGAGCAGCAATGTGACCCTTCTATTCCTAAACTGCCCCCACTTTTCTTTATTCTGCTGAACCTAAGGGTGAAAGGACATCCCAAGCTGAGAAGTGAAACCCCAACTAGGGCCTCAGATACTGTTGCAAGTTCAGACCAAACATAAACAGCACTCGGTGGCTGTAGATGTCTCAGTGTGCTGAGAGACACACTACTTCCTCATTTGGTTCTACTTCAGTCTTTCCCTTCAACTTTCTATTGTTGCAAACCGTGAAGGTCAGGGCTGTTGGAACTGATGTAAAGTTATCTTATATCTAGTTAATTGGTCAGAATATTTTCTCCTTTACATGAAAAGCCCCCTGTGATGAATTGCTCTTGCTGTGTGAAGCAGCTTGCGATTATAAGCTTGTGGTTAAGCTCATCAATTTGCTGTGCATGTCTTAATGCAGAAAATAGTGCTTTAGGCTCCATGACTCTGTGTACATGCACTTAAGTAATGATTATTGCTGGCTGTCTGCAGTAATCAGATTTTTCTTAAATCTGTATAAACTGTTAAAGTGTTTTTCCTATTAGAGCTGGGGATTAGAAAATACTCCACACAGCTAGATCAGTGCAGCGTTAGTTATTTTTAGATTAGCCTGTAAAAGACTGAGCTTGAAAAACTTGGAGATGTAGTTTAAACCCTGTTGAAGGACATTTTTCTATAGTTTTGAATATAATGCAATGTTTTTTCTTACAGTTTCAATAGCATAAATATTTTTCAGTGTTAAGCTGTGGATCGAGTTGATTTCTTTTATCACCTGTTCTATTTTTCTTTCTATACAATGAGAAATTTTTGGGGACCCTCATGCAAGGGAAATTCACCATGTTTATTCTCGGGTTGTTTCTGATCATCACAAGCACTTTAACTGCAATTTTATGTGATAATTACACAAATAAATTAATAAGGAATCAATAATTCATCAAGAAATTACAAAAAATGTTCTCAGATGGTCATGTCTACATTCAGAATAACTTGCAGGTTTTATCATGTCCAACAATTCAATAATAACCATTACATCTAGTAAAAACCTGTCATTTCAGTGAAAAGAACTAACAGGTTTGAAATTTTGATCACCCACAGTCATCCTCTTTCCTCGACTGTCTCTTGCCCTGTCTGTTTCCACTTCGGATTACGGTATGTATATCTAATAAGATAAACATAAGATTTGCGTTTAGTTTTCTTACTCTTTTAATGTGAGTGTAGTGCGTGCATCATAAGAGGCTGGAGGCTTAATGTCTGTGTGCTTGACAGCCATGCGATTCCTCCCAGGTGTGTACACGGCGAAGCATCAGTCGCTGCTCCTGGTTTCCCTAGGAAGTAGAACTGCAGCAGTGCTAAACACATACCCATGGATGGAATAATTCATTTGATGCTTTGATTAGCAATAATGGACCCAGTAAGGTATAATTCATATGCCCCAGTTTTGTTTTGAGATTGTGTTTTCCACAGTGTCCCACCACCTCTATGGATCCCCCTCCTTCTCTTACAGGGCTTTTCGTACGGTTAAAAAGGGGCCTATTCATTATTTAAATCACTCCATAATTCATCCATTCCCCACCAATGCTCTCTCCGTTGTTCAGTGTTCGTCTAACACAAATTAGCATGAGGTCTGCTTGCATGTGTGGAAAACGGAGCAGAGAGCGGAAGCGAGCAGAAAGCAGCAACAGCAGCCCGCTGCAGTGTAGACGACTCCCTCAGTCGGTCCTTCCTTTGATGTGATTGTAGGTGACATATTGAGTCTAATTTGTAGCCTAAAGATCCAAACAGCTGTGGCCTATTTTTGTTTAGCTCTTGTTTAAGTGATGTCACCATTTTTTGCCGTGTAAGGCTGCCCTGGCTCTCGGCGCTCGGTGTGAGGATGTCAGAAAAATTTCAGTACGCTGCTGATGAGGAAGGCACGGACCCCTAAGATGAATCTGACAAGGCAGTTGTGGTGGTTTGTTAAACATCCTGTAAATAGCGATGGCGTTTCCATTGACCATAAAATTGTGCAAATTGGAATTACAAAAATACATTTGTTTAATGGAAATGCCAATTTTGAAAATAAAAGAAAAGTTTTTTGATCAATGTTTTTTTGGCTATACTGTATCAAAATTTGTATGTTTTGCAACAAACATTTTTGAATGGGCAGAAAAGACAAGAGGACAAAAGGTAGTGGATAGAGGATGATGGGACATCATGTTTTTTATTGACATAATAAAATAAAAAACAATTTTAACATGTTGCTTAAAAACATTAATATACAGACTTATTGATGTGTGATTTTAATTGCATTTTGTATTTCATGGAAACAATGTAATTGCCAAATTGTGTTTTTCCTACATTAAAGGAATATGGATAAAGTTTGGTGTACATTTGTACTAGAAATGCAGCTGTTAGCAGTTCACACATGCACAGTTTCTATGCTTGACTTGGCTTCATTTTTTAATAATATTCAGAAAACATACTTGTGGCATAACTTTCATAGAACTGTAATGCACTTTTGTTACACATTTTCATTATTACACAGTGATCTAGGTTTAGGGGTTGTCATTAACTGTTCTTGCTTTTTTTTAGCAAGAAATCTTTGACTTGATATTAGGAATGCATTTATTTTGTAGAACTTAAATGCTACACACAGCTGTCTTTTCACTGTGTATTATTTTTGCCAGCATTTCTTATTAATGCAAACTTAAAAACACCACCACAAAAAGATGTAAATGGACCGAGAAGACTGGAACCTTTGTATATTTTAGTACTCAATCGATCAGGATGGTGGTGGTGGTATTTGAGGGATTGATTGACGGACAGGGCAGCTCGACTCCTGCTCTGTCTGCCTTCGTTGTTGTGTCCCTGGGCAACACCCTGCTGGTGGTGCTTATTTACAACTTATGAATATTTACAACTCTTAATAATTGTTGTAAATAATCATAAAAACGCTCAGAGGGCTGTTTTACAAAACTAGCATAGCAGGTTAAGCCAAGACTCTCCGATTATCTTGACTTATTTAAGCCTTGATTTGGTATTACAAAAGCATCAGCGCATACGTTACCATGGTGATCTATCTTGTACAGCCAGCCTGCCCCGGACCAGGCTAACAACCAGGCTTAGTTAAACCTGGATCCTCATCTGTTCACTCAGCACTCATACCGATCAGAAGCCAATGAGTTTTATCTGTGATTCTGTCTTATCTTCTTCTTTGTCTGTTTGCTATCTTCACTAGTACATATTAAAATACCTCATTTTATTTTACTATTCAGTCAAGCACTATAATTATTTTACCTTTCTGATGGTATAAAATACCGTTATTAAATTTAAAATGATCCTTATGAACTATGTTACTGTTCGATTGTATTTCTGAAGATCGCTATCCTAGTTTGACAGAAAGGCCTTTAATAGACTATTGCAGTGATCAAGGGAGTAGAGAAATGAGTGATAAAGAAACAAATGTTTTGTAATCAAGTGAAGCCATGTTAGTTGTAGCACTTTACATACTTCACTGATGAATTTTAACGTGACTTAATACGTTTACATTGTAAATTTAGTTTAGGCATATAAATAAAAGTAGCACAGTTTGCTGCTGCTAATATTAATATACATTTTATAAACTCTGTTTCAACTTATCTTCTGCCTTTTGATTAATGTCAAACTGCCTTTGTGCTAATATAAATTGTTCCTTCAAAACAAAAACATCACAACTAATAACTATAGGTTAAACTAATTAAAAGCGACAAAGGCCGGGACCTTCTAGTCCAAGTCAATTGCACATTGTAGTAAACTTTTGGTAATCCTTTATTTGATGGGGTGTGCATAAGACTGACATGACACAGTCATAAACATGACATAACATCTTTCATGAACATAAAGAAGTCTTTATGAATGTTTATGACAGTTGTCGTGAAGTGTCATTCGGTAAATAATGACACTTCATGACAACATTCATAAATAATAATAAGTCTCATAATGACACAAAGTTGCAATAAAAGTTGCATTAAAAGTCCATTAAAAGTGCCAACTTTGCATGATTTTGTAAATAATGACAATTTATTGACTAATTAAGTAATTCAGGTGAAAGTGTTTCAATTCTTCATAATACTGCATCAAAAGATGTTCATTTTATGCACAATTTATCTAGCGCAGCAGCAGAGGATCTGTGATCAGTTTCATGGTCTCTTGAAGACATGTGGACTTTCACCTGAATTACTTAAGTCTGGCTCGACAAAGCTGCACCTACTAAACTGGGTTTGGTCATCAGGATGAACTGATGGCGCTATGTCAAACCTGGCTTTGTCTCTTGTCTTGGATTTCGTTAACCTACTTTGTGAAACAGACCTCTGGACTCACATTTGTTCATGAGGATCCAAAATGATTAGTTGCCTCTTTTTCACCAGCAACAGATTGGCTCCAGTCAGTTGTTGCTGCTGTGGGAGTAAACAGGTTTGTGTAGAGCAAAGCATAAGTTGAACGCAGGGCCCTCCTGGGTGTGAAGGGGGGCAGTTCTGTGGAGCTAAGGCAGCAGTTAGATCACAGTTGTAATTTGTGAAACCGTGATGGATATTTATACATCCAATGCAGGATATCATCCACAAGCTACACACTGCGTTCTGGATCACAAATCTGATTGTAATTAACTCTATTTCTCTTCATTTCTGCCTCATTGGTAAGGGTTAGTTGTTTTGTTTGTTTTTGCACAATAAAAATAGCAGTTTTGAAAAAAATGACAATTTTTCTTATTTGCACTGATACTTTGTGTTTTCAGCGTAGCTCCACAGGGACCACTGCAGACTCCAGTGGAAAGCAGAAAATTGTGTTTTCAGTTTGGAAGCGCCAAATACCTGCCTGGGATTTATTTTTGATGTTGCGCTGTTTATCAAAAACAGAGATGTGAAAATTGTCTACAGTAAACCAAGTTAACTTAACTAAAGACTTTATAACATTTCGGGTCTTTTTCCTCAGTTTTTTTGCTAACTACTTATATATACAGACACATAAACACGTGCACGCGTACGTACATGCACACACACACACAAACACACACACACACACACACACACACACACACACACACACACACACACACACACACACACACACACACACACACACANNGTGTAGTTTACTCTTTGGTCCAGTCAATCCCAACACATCAGCACTCTGTGGATGAAAGTGAGAATGAATCTTCTCCAATTCAAGAAAACAGTCATGTTTAATTTATTGTAACAGAACTGAAGTACATCCAACATCCAAATGCTAAAGTTAATTCCAGTAACAATGCCAGTGAGTCAAACCTGCCTCTTTTTAAATCTCAGGAGAGATCTTTTTTCTTGTTTTGTTGTTGTTTTCTTTTTAGTTGAGACAGATAAACCCCAGAACGTTGGAGTTACACCCACACTAACAGTGATTTGCTAGCATCAGTGTGATCCTGATCTGGGTTCAGTATGCATACCAGTTTCTTTTTCCAGTGCAGGCCTCTGCATGTCAGAAAGTTTCCCAGCTAAGCACATAGACATAACATCACTGGTGAATAATTGTTCAGTCTCATAGTTAAAGTATGGCCAGACATTCCGACTCTGATGATCATGTTTATTGATAAAGCTATGGTTTCTGTTTCCACAGATGCAATCAATGAAAGTAACCTGGGTGAGAAAAAATGCTTTTGTGTTTTTCTGAAAAGCTGCATGATGAAGGCTATTTAAGATACCAACAAAATTCTGGATAACCTGGAATTCTTTGTGTTTTTTTCACTGCTGCCTTCATCTATTTCACTACTATTTTTACTGTTATTTTACAACCATAATTATCAATTTAAAACAGTTGCTAAATAATCTCAACATTGAAAATTTCACACCATTTTCAGACCCATTGCTCTGTCCCTTCTCTCCTTTATGACCTTGATGCGATGTGTGAACCTACTTGGCTTTAATAACGTGTACTAACTCTGTAGCCAACTCTGGCTAGGCAGCCATATTTTCTGGTCAGTAAGTTTCTTTAGAGCACAAGTGGCATCAGTCAAAAATGTGTTGTAATCAGAAAAAAAGAACATAAGACTCTCTGGAGTATAAGTTGCATTTATTTAGAAATTTTCAAATGTAAGGTGGGACTGGTCAAGAAGAGCTGGACTTTGCCAATGAAGAGCGCAGCAGAGCGGAGATACATGCAGTGTAAATTTGGGGTGATAGACAAGCACCAGTAACACCAAGTAGGTCCGCCTGCAAGTCTATACTAGCTTTATATTAGCTTTCCTCATGGTGCAGACAATGATGTTTCCTCAGTGGTTTATGTTCGTAAGTATGAATTATTTAATGTACCGTATTTTCCGGACTATAAGGTGCACAGGATTATAAAGCGTTCATTTCTGTATTTAACCCATACATAAGACACACCAGATTATAATATGCCTGCTAAAGCATATGATCAACAAAAAAATAGGTAACAGAAACAAAACAGTAAGTTTAGTTGAACTTTATTCAACTATATATCAATACACTCACGTTATTTTTTATTCTTCTTCCACAAATCCATTGAAGTTCTCCTCTTCTGTGTCTGAATTGAACAGCTGAGCAATTTCGCCATCAAACATGCCAGGTTCCCTCTCATCGTTGTCAGAGTTAGTCTCGTTGCCAGGTGGCTGTTCAGCAATGATGCCAGTTTTCGTGAAAGCTCGGATAACAGTCAAGGCAGATACATTAGCCCAGGTATCCACAATCTATTCACACGTGGTGGCGTAACTCGCCCGGCGCTGCCTCCCCTTCTTAGTAAACATGTATTAACAGTCTGTCATCCATCACTCCCAAGCCACTCGCAACTTTTTTTGAACGCCCTCTTTACACCTATGTCCAGCGGTTGGAGTTCTTTGGTTAATCCTCTCGGAATGACAGCAAACTCCGAATTAGTTTGCTTCACTTTCTTTTTGACAGTAGCAATGAGATGGAAAAACCTATTTGCAGGACTTGGGCAACAATTCTCTGATTGGTTTATTGCTGCTGGCATACATACTTTACGTATTATGTAATGTCCTTTGATTGGTTTATTGCTGCCAGTGTACTGACTAGACACTTTACATCTCTGTGTCAGGGACAGATTTTGGAATTCAGAGCACACATAAGGCGCACCGGATTATAAGGCACACTGGTGATTTTTGAGAAAATTGAAGGCTTTTAGGTGTTCCTTATAATCCAGAAAATATGGTATATGTCAAAAATACACAATGAAGAGGAGACACAAAAAACAGATATAAGTTGCTCCTGACTACCAGCCAAACCCAAACTATGAATAAAAGTATGGTTTTTAGACTGTACTCAGATTTGTTTTTTAACCGCTTTTGTTCCCCCTCTAAAAAGAATTGGCTTCTTCACTAGCTGAGAAATTCTAATCAAATACTGTTACAGTATTATTGCTACAGACTGTTACATTAAAGACAAGGAAATTAACTGGAAGAACAACATGGCTAAAGCAGTGTTTGCTTTGACACCATTTTCCTTTCTGTCATTATCTCCTTATCAACTCTTGAGATTTCTTGCTGATTTATCATATTTGCTCAAATACAACAAAATAAAGTCTATTTTTTTGGTAGTTTGAGTTTTAGATGGAAAGACAGAAAAAAAAAGAACCGCATTAAAGTTAAAAACATGGATTTTCAGATCTTTAAGATAAATGGGTCTTTGATCCCAAAGCAAAACATGATATAGAACTTAAGTGACAAAACAAGAGTGTTGTAGATGTTTTCTACAGGTCTCCAGACTGTCTCTCCAGGAGAGATTTAGACCCACTCCTCTTTGTATAAGCTTTTAAATTCTTTGGGTTTTTTGGCTCCCACTTGTTAGGCAAAAATTTTAACTTCCCACAACCCTTTCAGTATAGTTGAGGTTCAGGGACTGGCTCTAACCTAATGTGTTTTATCTTTAGCTGTTCCTTTATTCCATTTCTTACTATGTTTTGGGACATCGTCATCCTGAAGTCTCACCCGTGGCCTATGTAATATGTTTTTGATGAGAGAAATGGGTTTTTCTAGTTGGGCCTTCAGTGTAGCAAAGTCTTCATGTAAATTTATCAGACAAAAAAGTCTGAAACAAAGTTTTCCACTACATGCTTGACAAATGTACAAATTGTAGTGTTTAGCTCATACTGCCACTTTTCCTCTTCTATAAGCAAACTGGATCATGTTTACACCAAAAGCTTTTATCTTGGTATCATTTGATTAAAAAAAAAATTCTCCCAAGTATTCTGTGAACCACTAAAACTTCCCTGGCAAACTTTAGACATGCCTTTAAATGTCACAGCATGCAGTATAGTGTTCCCATTAATTAGATTGGGAACATTGTGTTCTTGATGACTGTGCTCCCAACCAGCTTCAGATCAATAAATTCCTCCAGTTGTTTGAACTAATTTTTCTCATAATCATTGAGGAGAGATCCCCAGACCAAGAGTAACTGATGGTCATTTTACATTTCCTCCATTTTCTAATGACAATTTTGTGTCATTTTGACAATGATGCAGATTCTGAAACCCATTCCAGTGTTCCTGTTCTCATGGTGACCGAAAAAAAGTAGAGTAAACCTATTTTGTATAATAGTGATCTTAAAGGACATAACCTGGTGAAGTAAAGAATAGCATTCATAATTAGTTGATAGTAATCTGCATATGGCACTTAACTAATCTGAGTTATTTCACCCAGTGATAAATCAGCTGGTTTGCTTTCCGTGATATTCTGTCTCTTCATAGTAAAATGAAACCACAAAAGGTGGACATAGTATTGTTTTTAAGTAATCTTCTAAACAATTTTGTTTTTGTGCCAGTATCCAGCCTTTCAGGTATGTGCCTGTACTGATTCAGATGTATGATTAAACAGAGCAGAGGCTGTGGGCTGCAGAATGGAAATTTGTAACATTCCACCTACTTCAGGGTGGGATGATCCAGGACAAACCTGCCGCGGTGCTGCTTGCTAATAAATCCCAGTTGGCTTTAATCTGCTTGAAGTAGAAGATGAGAGGACTTTACTGCAAAATGCCATTTCACGCAGTGTCAAGTACACAGCACATTTCTCCTAATACTGCTGCATAATATCACTGGGCAGGCTGCTGTATGGAATCTGTATTAAATGTTTGGTTAATCTACAAAAATGAATGCAAATTCAGTCTCATTTAATTTTTAGAGGTTCTTTTGTTTGTTTTTTATTTTGGTTTGGACATTTTAATATCAACTTGTATTGTGGGATTTATCATAAAAATATTTTAAGAAATGAAATCTGTCCCACATTTTCCAATATCATTTCAGTTATTGGGATGACTAGTAGAATATTTATCTGAATAAAACTATTTAATTAAAAAAAGTATTTAATTAATATGTTCCAAGTGGAACTAAGATTAATACTTACAATGTTGCAACCCAGACTTGTTTCCCATTTACACAATTAACAAATCAGTGTCTCCGTGGTGATTTGATGACATCACATCAAGTTGGTTTTGGGTGAGTCTGTCTAACCCGATCCTTACTCAGCAGTAGTAAAGAAAAGAGTTCTCTGAAGCTGTTGCTTTAAGTTAGGGAGGACCTGTCCAGAGTTAACCCATCGAGAGATGGAGACAAATAGTAGGGCTGGACAATACAGCTGAAAATGCTCCACAATATCAGCTCTTTATATCAGTTGATATCAATAAGTATTAATTAGGTTTTTGTTTTAATTATCTGAAATACTGCCTAACTGGTGGTGTGACCTTTCCTGTTTTCACTATGTAATGAGGCATGGTGACGAAACCTTATATGGCTTCTGAGCTCGTTAGGCAACAGGTTGTTGCTAGGCAATCAAAGAGTGACCGAGTCAGGCTGCATTAACACTTACTCAAATCCAATTTATTTTGCCTTAATAGTTCTTGTATTTGATCTTTTTATGACAAAACAAGTCAGATCTTTACAAATGCGACCCAGGTCACTTGGATATGTGTTCCTAAATCTGATACTTAGCTGATCTTTTTAAATGTTACCTGCGACTGTATGGCCAGGTCGCATTCATCCGACCTGAACATCATTGATACTTCACAAAAATCACGTGTCAGGACTTAAGCGTCCTGACACGTGGAAGTAGGAAAAAAGACAACAACCATACAACCATGGTGGAAGATAATGAGGATCAAGTTGTTACTGTGCTGGCTCCATTTGGATAACAACTTTAAAATCGCAAGAAAACCTGTACACTTCTTCTTCTTTGTGGCAGTTGGTGAAACACATCATGCTCACTAAATGTTTCTGCTTAACTGCTTCTTTATGCAAAAAATAAAACAACTTATTTGCAGGTCAAAGTGCCACAAAAATGAGTTCAAAAGTTGTATGTACAAGTTTTATGAAGCTTGTTATATTTTCTTCAGGCAGACAATAGAAAGACAATAAATTAAAACAATGATGCTATAAATTATTGCAAAGTGGCCTTCAGCTAATCGCAAACACTTTTAAAAAAAAGTTCTGAACAGCGATATGAAGCACCACTTTATATTCATCAGTCTGGAAAACATGTAGAGGGTAAAAACAACACCTTGGTACGTTCACAAAATTTAGCTACATTCACAGTAAGTAAAGTTAATGTTTATACTTTCAATTATTTCTGATGTCTTTCTCTTTATCAGTTGGTTCCACAAAGAGCATTTGCCCCTTGCCTATATAAAACAACTAAAACATCCTTCAGTAAAATCTCATCACTGAGATGACACCTTAAAATTACAGGAAAAACGGTGAGAAAATGTAGACACATGCAAACACTCTGTAGCTCTGATAAAAGCCAAACGCCACACCTGACATCTTTATTTTGCTCCATATTTCAGTGTTTTTGATCAGACTCTGAGCCGCTGAAACTCTCAGTACTGAATGAAGGTGTGAATCAGTGCGACGACTCCTGCGTGCTTTGATCATCTCATCACAGAGAAGAGCTGCTAACACAAGTATCAGTAGAAGGAAGAATGTTATTTGAGCAGCTTGTATAAAGCTAGGGTAATGTGTCAGCAGTTATATTACACATAAAGTGTGGTGTTAGAATGATAGTGTAGTAGATTCAAACGGCTGGCTTTGAGTGTGACATGTCGGCTTTAAGGGATGGTCCCCAGGTCTTACTGAGGAGGACTTACACGTATATATTAAGTCAAATGTTCTTGCAGCACTTAAAAGATCTGCACATTATCATTAAAAGTGCTCCTAAAAATGTAAATTCTGAAAAATGAATGAAATGAAACAATGTCCATTTTTAAGACCCACAAACATGCAACTACCGTATTCATGTAAACGTCATCATCAATGTTTACTTGGCAGCCGTCCATTAAACCCACCAAGAGATGCTAATGCAGCAGCCATCAGGTTTCTGCAGCATGAGGTAAGGCAGAGCATTTCTGTGATATCATCGTCTCCCTGCTGAATCCAGGGCGACTACTGTCCCTGCCTCCATGATTAAAGGTCTCCTTGGAGCATAATGACAGAATTGTGTTCCTGTCAGTTCCTGCTGCTCCGAGTGGGTTAATAGTCACGTTAGCCCACGCAGCGTGTCATTAGCTCTCCACCCGTAGCCCAATCAGGGGAAAGTCTGTCATTTTGATTCTAAATCACAGGGCAGGAGGGCTAGAGATCAGTCACACCGGTACCCTGAAACTCTTACGTTTCCGCCCACTCTTCCTCACCATGCTTAATATGCACCATCCTACAGATAGTGTATTAACGCGAAGGAATTACTGTGACATGGACTGAAGGAAGCAAATGGAAGCCAAAGAGCGGCACTTTGATGGGCAGCTGATACCAAAATCATTCCATCAAAATCATTATTTCAAACCCACTGCTCATTTCTGACTGTGATCGGATGATTCATGCTTATCACGCTGATGATTAGCAGGCTTGCGTCGCATCCATCAGAGCTCAAGCTAATCTGCTTTGATTATTAGCCTCTAAGCCTTCCTTCCATGCTGGGCTTGCTGAGCATAGAGTGATGAGAAATTACAATCTCCTCATATTTGTATTAATCTGTCTATGCTTACTTGTCAAACTGATAATTGCCTTGCCCATCGTACAGATAGCCCCTACAAAAGTATGTTTGCAGTTTTTCTCAAACTACATAGAACATTTTACATTTTACTTAACTCCCTACCATTTTATTGTACTAGTTGCAGTAAAAGTTGCTTGAAATCAGTTGAACAGTGTGAAGTAAGTGATTTATTGGCAGCAAAGAAACTGCAAACGTTCTTCATTACAGTTGTAAGATGTTTACAATGGACCAAAATCACATAGCTACTCTCTTCATAAAGGAGGCATTTTGAAGGTATTACCAGAAAAGGTTTTTTTTTATACAGTATTCATTAAATATTGGAGTGTTCAATACTTATTGTACAGCTTAATTTCTGAGCTTATTTGCTTTGGTTTCTTTCTGTGGATGGGTTACTTGGATTTTTACTAACACCTGTTGAAAATTTCATTTTAATAGTACCTTTAGTAATATGTTTACTATGAAAAATTATGACATATTTAAAAATTGCAATGTGACTCAATTCCCTCATCTGGTCACATTTCTCAAGATCCAGACCCTTTTTCACACATTTTGGTTTTGAACATTTCAGGTTAGATTTAAATAACTAAAGAGGTTGTTAAAGACATTCTCATGTGCTGAAAGCCATGGAATAAAAACATAAGCGTTCTGTCTTTTCATTGCTGTATCAGTGCATATAGAAAGTTCAAACGATGTTATAGCATTTGTTTTTACTCAGATTAGCAGCTTGTATGAACCTTCAGTTGCATGTATGCAGGACATTTCGGAATTATTCTGGTCTGTTTCTCCACACAATAAAAAAAGACTTCTGCTCATTTTACAGCTTATTGGTCACAGTGGGCTTTTAATACCATCTACAACTTGCCCTGCAGCCA
This sequence comes from Micropoecilia bifurca, assembly GCA_903067075.1. Classification (NCBI taxonomy): domain Eukaryota; kingdom Metazoa; phylum Chordata; class Actinopteri; order Cyprinodontiformes; family Poeciliidae; genus Micropoecilia; species Micropoecilia bifurca. Next base: position 2,834 of record CAEGAF010186133.1, on the reverse strand, counting down.
AAGCTTCATGGGAAATAAGCTGAGCATGAAATATTTAACAAATTTTCAAGCCTATGGCTCCAAAAGTAGATAAAGAGAGGATCCATTTTTGATCCACGTCAGCCAGATCTTAGCAAAGCTGTGGGCCGATCCTTGAGTCGGAGGGGGCAAGCTGATAATTACTAAGTGAGCATGATCGTGTTATACAATGCGTGCACATCTTTGCTCGGTACCATGACCTTCTCCGCTGAGGATTGCGTCTGCCTAACTTTGCCCTTTTACTGGGGCATGTTGTGTAAGTGAAGGGGGCACAATGTGAATAACACTGGTATTTGTGCAACAGCCTGTGCTGAGTGGAGAGCTAACTGGAGCAGGAGAATGACGCTGTTCGGCAAGGTTCACGGCTGTTATTCCTACAGGCCATGAGCGTGAAAGGAGCTAATACCATCTGACAGTTCTGGAGCAAGAAGAGGAGGGCTGGACAGAAAAGGAGGAGAGAGAGAAGGGTGAGGGTGGGGGTGCTAAAAGATAGAGGGATCAAGAGGGGTTGGATGAGAGAAAAATAGTGGATGAGCTAGATATGGACAAAGCGGGGATGAGGAATATGGGAGGGGAAGGGCGAAGGCAGCGGTACTGTGGAGACCTCTATTGTTGTTGAGGTAGAAAATGGCCTCCGATATCCATTGCCTCTTATTAGCACAACTTCCATTCAAATGTTCCAACATGCTGTAGAGATGTACATGAAGTGACGTGGCCCCAGATAGTCTTTTAAACACTTACAGAGGGCGTCGCTCGTCCAGACCCATTTGCTTGTTCAGACATTGCAACACATTCGACCATGGCTGCCATTTTGAAAATCTGTCGCAACAAAGGATGTCGAGGCTTTGCTCGAGTTTCAGCATCGTTCCCAAGATATGAGGCCCCTGCTGGCCGTGTGGGGATTTGAGGAACTGTTTTCTCTCCTCAAAAGACTAGCTAAAATAAGTTGTGCTTCTTTAACACTGACAGACAAGCTGAGAAACAGAAAGAGGCGGGCTGGCGGTGAAAACAAACGACAGACAGATCAAGGGGAGAGGGAGAGGAAGTGAGGTGGGATCCCACTGTAATTTGACAGGCTGCAGCACCGCTCTGGCTTGAGCAGCACTTCTTTTGATGGAGGCGTACAGCAGACACCCTGCTGCCAGCCCAACCTGTCATTAGAAAAATGGTAGAAAGACACAGATAGGCCACGTCTGTTGTTTCATCCTTGCTTACAATGCACATGAATGTGGGATTTTCACCCAAAAAGCAGTTTGAAGCATGTGGTAAAAACACCAGTCTTTTCAGTTTAGCATAGTTCTTACAAATGACGTGGTACATCAATTATTTTGACCTACTTCACTATTGAATTGTTTATAACTTGAGCATTTCCTAAAAACATTAAATATGTTCAAAGTGTTTCACATAAATTTTCACACTATTTAAATGGCAGGTTTTTCCCACGTAAAAATGAGTCTAATAAAACAAAATGTAAATTTTTGCCTTCTTTAATGTCATAAACTTAAACAGAAAATCATTCAACCCTATCAGAGGAAAATATGTTGCAATAACCGACTCCATGTGTATGGACACCCTTATAAACTATGGTGGACCCCTGGTACTTACGAATAGCTGAAACACTTGAGACCCCTTCTAAAAACATTTACTCATAAGCTATTAAATAACTGCCTATTTTAATAGCGTAAGCACCAAATATATCTTACTTTGTATTAGTACTCACAGTGAAAATCATTCTTGGCACAAACACAACAGTTGACATCTCTAGTCTTCTTTGTCTTCACTCTCCAGGGTGCTGCACCAAAGAACATGAACAGCGTGTTCATGTTCTTTGGACATAGTGTGTCAAGTAAGAGTACCGTAGTTTTTCAGCTCCCTAAGATAAATTTACTTTTACATATTTTATACGTAAAAAATCTGCCAACATGTGGATTTTCTGTGAGCCATTCTAGGTCGCGTCCCATAGAAAAACCTGCAGTAAATGAATTTGTGAACACTGAGCAATGAATAACTGGGGCTCTGTACTGTAATACTTTTGGCTAAAACATGTTCTGATTCTAAATCAGCATCAATTTCTTTTGTCATGTTCCATCAGGATCCCACATCTTGACTGGATAATATCTGTACTCTTTCTCTTGCTATAGATTCCTAATGCCTCTTCTGATGATCTCATAGATGTTATTCTAATTGACTCCCTCTTCATCTTTAGCTTCTTAGAAGACACCTGCAGGTTTTGGACCAAAAGTGACTAGCTAGCATTTGAAACTATTCATAACCTCATCCACATTCATACCAACCTTGTTATTTCTGGTCATTTCTAGTGGGTTTTTTGTATCTTTTGGAATTGTGGCCCAAATGTCATATTCGGTTTCATCAGACTAAACAGTTTCTCCCGCAGGGCTTTGGGATTCTTTTTTCTTTTTTTTCTATCTCTCTTGAAACCTTGATCTCCTTACTCCTTAATAATTCTGGCTGAATTGATCAAGAACCTATTAATGTCTAAACAAAAATACAATAAAAATGCAGGTTTTTAGCAGTTATTTATGTTTTCATAGAATATTTGCGTTAAGTTCCACAACAGAGTAGAACTGAAAGTACAACTGTTTACAGGTCAATGTTTCTTTATTATTAGGTTGGAAACTTTGTGCTTCTTTCGCATCATTTCCCTTACATCAACATTCCGCAAAAGAAAATGTTTTCATCTGCTTTCTGCATTCTTTATTTCAAGAAATAAAAACTGTTTTAATCCAAAACACAGAACTAAAATATTTATTTTTTAGAAACAATTTACAATGTACTAAAGTAGATTAAAAAAGGTG